>LUCM01007300.1:488764-653786 GCA_008360955.1 Fasciolopsis buskii | reverse complement strand
GATCACACGCAAGCGCATTTAGGTTGACGTCTGCAATTGCGAATCTTTGAGAGGTGTCACTTGATCCCCCAATGGAAGTGGAAGTAGAGTCGAATATTCGACTTCTGAAGCGGGGAAAAGCAGCCGGTCCTGACGACCTTCCTCTAGTTCTTTTCAAGTGTGTTGAAGCCCCGACGAAATCACTTGCCTCCTTGATTCGTAATATTTGGAGCAAGGCACGTATTCCGTTATCGCGGGGCTAATCACTGGTTGTACCCATGTTCAAGAAGGGCACACGGAGTGACTGTAACAATCATTGTGGGATTAGTTTAATTCCGATGGTTACTAAGGTCTTAACTTGCATAGTGCTGCGTCGTTTGACACCGATTCGCGAGAGTAACATTGGCGATCAGCAGGCCGGATTTCGTCCAAATCGATGTTGCATCGATCCGATATTCACTGTTCGACAGGGACTGAAAAAGCGCTACACACACCCACACACGCACCGTGGCCCTACGGTCGTAGTCTTTCTGGACTTGAAATGCGCGTTCAACTTAGTGAATCGGACAGTGCTATTCGGTGCTGTCCACCGGAGTGGTATGCCAGCGAATTTCGTGAACCTGTTGCGAGCATTGCACTTGCATAACTGTGTTCGCGTGGGGGTTACGGTGAACTAACAAGTTCATTCGAAACGACCAGCGGCATTCGTTAAGGGTGTCCCATCTCTCCATTCCTGTTCAACTTCGTCATGGACGAGGTGATGGAAGATGCTTTGGGAGGTCTCCGTGATGTAGGAGTCGAACTGGGAAATGGAGGGAAGCTATGTGATCTGGAGTACACAGATGACGTTGTGTGCCTTTTCGAATCTGCGGGCCATGCACAACGTGCACTAGATAGACTCTCGAGGTCTGTAGCTCGGTTCGACATGTGCTTTGCACCTTGAACGTGTAAAGTGCTGTTACAGGACTGGACGACGGTAGTGCCGAAATGGATATTAGATGAAGAGGAACTAACGATTGTGGACCGTTTCACTTACCTTGGTAGCTGCTTGTAGAATAATGGTAGCACGACAGTAGAAGGGGACACGCGTATATCAAGGACTCGAGCAGCTTACGCTGGACTGAAGCACTTGTGACGTCGGCCTGACATTTCACTGTAGTTGAAAGGTCGTGTGTACTGTGCCGCAGTGCGCTCAGTTCTGTTGTACAGTTGCGAGACATGGAGTATGCGTGTGGGAGATGTTCGTCAGTTAGAGGTTTTCAACCACTGATGTTTACGTAATATGGCTAGGATTGGATGGAGTGACCCAGTGAGTAATCTAGTACTAGGTGCCAGTTCTGAGGATGCCTTATTTCGGCGTATGAAACTTAGTAGACTACGTTGTTTGGATCACATGCTGCTTATGGCGAACACTTGTCTAGTATATTGTGCCCTATTTGGCGTTTCTCCGACGGAATGGAGGAAGACATGTGGAGGTCAGCAGATGACGTGGCAAGGTGGGATGATAAAATGTACAGCAAACTAAGGTAAGGCAGGCGTCTCAAGTCTTCGTGGTTGGGATCCGAAAGACCCGTCAACTAGCTAGCTGGCTGGAGCCACTGAAGGATATGGCAGTGAGTCGTGAACAGTGGCGACCATGTTGCCATTTTCTGTCGAGTCAGAATGATTGAAAGAGTGCGTTTGTGCGGTTAAACTGTTTTTTATGTTGGCTACAGCAGCGTCTTATCTTTTCCCGCCTGTGTAGGTTCACTGCCTGTTCCCCTTGGATATTCACTGTTTTTATAGAAACAGGTAACTGTGGGGGAAGGTATTGTTCAGTGAGGCTTGCCTTGCTGTTTAACGCTGAACGATGGTGATTTTGCGGTTGGTTTTTCTCACTTTGACATTTGTTCTTGCGGCGGTTTTCATTTTGATGTCGTTGTTTTAACGCGGAGAATAGTGAATCTGATAATTTTTTTTTCGTTTTTTAAATTTGCTTGCATAAATTTCCACTTTTTGTTCTGTATTTCTTTCGCTGTCTTGAGCTTTACGTATACTTTGGTTACGTTAGTTGTCATCTTGTTCTGAGTCGATCACTTCGTTTTTTAGCCGAACACTTTCTGGTGGGATACATGCGCTCCTCATGGCATTTTGAATGCCGTTAACGGTGGCGTGGTGTGCCTGCGTCCAGCTATTCGGTTGGCTCGTGAGTTGATGCGTGCTTCCCCCGACGAGTCCAACATGGCAAATGTCAAATCCCTGCTGATTTCGCGGTTAGATGAATTGCAAATACGGTACTCAGGGAAGTCGGACAGTCTTGTTAAAAGTGTAAGTTTACCGGCGGGCTATGCTGTATATCGTCGTTCACGCTGGTCAGCGAATGCGTCTGTTGGATTGCTGTCTTTTCAAGTCTTTGTAATGAGTCTACCACTTCAGATATCAGGACTGGGTTTCCCCTATTTACTAAACATCGGGAGCTCTTTTGGATTTTCGGTCTGTCATTTCCGCCCTTGGTTTTAATCATTGTTAAGTTGTACTATCCGGTTGATATTCTATTCCGATTGGTGACGGGGTTAAGATCTTTGGGTAACTGAATGCGTTCCGAAATCGCTGCGGAATCACGCTGCAGATGCGCGTTTTTTCTCTTCTGGCAAAGTGATCAGATTTAGGGGCTTCCAGATAATATACTGTTTGCAGCATTCATTAAAGGTAACCCCATTAGCTAACTGATTTTATTTCGTAGGGACGTGATGAGGTCTTTGGAAATTGCAATTGTGTAAATACCTTTCCGCTTAGATCAACGAGGAATTTTTATTTTGTGAAATTATTTCTGAAATGAATCGCCTCTATATGCACGCCTACCATCTTCTGCATGCATCGAGATGCCACGCAACTTGGGGGGCATGCTCACTTCCATTTATTTGTACTTATACTAATACATGACCTTTAGTCTGAATAACTAATGCTGTGAGGGGATGTGCGAGAGACGGTCGGAGTTGAGTTCCGTTTGCCCTGATGTGCTTTCGCACTTGTTTTTTGTCTTGACCGGTTCATAGATATGCAATGCAAAACTGAGGTGATAGACGAAAAAAATAGGAGACGGCAAGTAAATGCACACAAGTTCACCCGTCGTTCAGGGATGGTGTGGAAGTGGAGGTTATACAACGATGGTTGTCAGCTTCAGACAATAGAACATTCTACGCTGCGCAACCCAGTATCCCATTCACATCCAAACTGTTTTTCTGACTAAGGCTTTTAGCCCCACGTCCTTCGATTTCATTGTGTTTATTCATCTGTTCCTGCGGCACCAAGTACATTGGCTGCACTATCAGGTGCTTATCCGATTGCGTTCGTGACCACTACCCGGCATGACCGAGTACGGAAGCGGTCAGGGTTGTTACAAGCAAAGTGTTCTTAACTAGTTGACACTAACCACCTATTCCATACGATTAATGCATTCCATCCCATCTCCGAAGTTCGAAGCAGGAGGTCAAGGGCTCTCAATTATCGTGTCCTGAACGCAGCTGAAGCCGTCTGCATTCGTCAGTGAAATCTTCCTCTGTATGCTCAAAAACAGCCTGTCCAGGCGCCTAAACCCCTCTCGCCCAATTGATGTTTTGTAACATATATGAAGCCGACAGAATACTTGAGGTGGTAATTCATTTCGCTCGAGTCTAATGGGAACCCTAGTAACCCAAACCGTTTTTTCTCTGTTAATCCTGTATAACACTATGCATTGTCATCAGTATGAATAACTGAAAACCAGCTTGTTCTTCGTCGGGTTGTTTCTTAGTTTATTCTGTCAGACTGTAACCTCCGAAATACCCATTTGGGATTCGATTTGTTTTACATATCTTAGTGGTAAGCGGCAACAACGGCGAAATGTGTCATATACTTCCAGCAATCTTCGCTTATTTATATTACATATTGCTGACTGAAACATCTATGTAAATTAAATGGCAAAGTCATGGCGAAGGCAGAAGATAATGCGGATGAACAGGAGAGAGGAACATTGTACGATCCACTATGCGTATTAGCTCCTTTAGGCTATTTGTCCAAATCATGGATTGTCCATCGTAATAGATGGCTACGCGGTGTTTGTACTGCTCGACTCTCCAACCTGAATTTGCGGTTTGTTAGAGGATCAGTATTGACCCTTCATCCAGGGGGATCAGATCATGAATCCAGCTCTGCCATCGCTCACAATAGAGCGCATGACCGAGAAGTACAAAGTGTCCAATGGTCTGTGGCTTCATTTGGTGATCGGCTACACTACCAGCATACTCTTGGGACATTTTATTGAGTGAACGCTTGTCTAGCGAAAACCCATCATATTCTGGACACTAGTGCTTATTCATTGAACACAATCCCATTTTATCCACAATTTGGGAATAATCTCGCCTTGGCGATATCAAAACTAAACGGAACGGAACTGAACTGATCCCGATTCTTGAACTTTGACAGAACTGCGTAAGGTCTCGGCGGGTTAAATGTGACGCTCGCCCGGGCGATCGTTGACCATCAAAGTGTCAGATGAACTGGAATTCGAATCTCCGTCTTTTTAGGTCTCTTTCTAGCATTTGATTTATCGGATTCATCACCATCTCGGCCCCTATTTACTTTTACAACCGCTTGTCCTGCAGTCATTTCTCCTATCACTGGACACTGCATAGTTAAAACCGAAGTGGGCGAGGGCTAATGGACGAATAAAATTGGCATGTTAATTGAAAAGGATTACTTGAATTCCGAATGAGAAAACACTAATGGCTGCGGCACTTGGCCACGCCATGTAATGTCTCCAACCATCCGGTAAATGGATTTCGTGGACCTCATCTTTGGAATCTTTTGCGCTCTACTTGGGCCATTCCTTCGACTGAGGTCTTTATATGTATTTTCTTCGTCTATTGGAACGTATAATGACGTAAAGAAGGACTCGTTCCGTGTGTTTGCATGACGTAGCCCAAAAACCCTAACGTATTCATAATCGGCGTTTTTCCAAGGATTGAGGTGCGAGGCCCAGTGCCCTATGTCTAATGTTAATGTTTCTGATAAAAGTTTGCTGCCCTTTACGTACAATGCAGCGAGGATACCGTAGCCAAAAATTAAGGCCCGAACGGCAATTGTGAGTGGTCACTTAGTTACGTCTCTGGCCATCACGTGTCGTCTTTGGGTGAAAGCCTTCTTCTGTTAATGTTATCCAGCTGTCTCTGTCGTTGAAATAAGTTTAATTGATGAATCTCGTCGATTATCTTTTGTTTCCTTAGTTGCGTTTTTCACGGTATCCCTAATTAGGTTTCACTTTTGTTGGTATTTACAGTTGTCACAATATTATGGGTCTTCGTGCAATGCTGTTTCTCGTCACTGTTTATTTTTTATTTCTCCTTCTCTCCCCTACATCGGTTGCTCAATCGCTACTTAATCAGAACAATTCTTTCTACTGTAATACGGACGGTTTTATGGCCTATCGTTCCAAAGACATGGCCGTGGACATATTGATGCATTTGGCAAAGAACGTGGATGAGGAATGAACTAAACCCGCTTGGTATTGCACGGTCTTATTTCTGTCTAACTAAGCTGCGTGCATCATCATTCCATCCTCACTAAAGATGCTTCGTGCATTTATTTCTGTCTTCTTACATTTCACACCTTTTTCCTGTCTGTTTTGCTGTAATCAATGTTCACCGTAACGCTGTGAATTCGACCCTCTTTTGGAAGTGTCGTGTCACGTGATGACCAGTTCCATTTAATTTGTCAATTTCCCTTGCTTACTGATATTTCCCAGTTACCACTTTGAGTGGTTTACTTATTAGTCGTCAAGCCTGGTTCTTTTTATCTCTCTTCCGAACTTGGTTCTTGAATCCTCTTGCGACTTTCTGCGGTCGTTGGCATCAACTCTTCTTTAAATTCCACGGTGCTTTCGATTGACAAGGTTGCATAGTGCATACTCTTATTTATTACTCGACTTTTTTCGGAATAATTGTGATTCCCGAGCAGTATGATTGCATCTTACCTTCATTCATGTATTTTGAGATTATCAATGCTCAAAATGATCTTATAAAACAACCAATTCGCAGTTGAATTCAGATTTAGGTGGTTGACAGTCGGGGTCGTTTACAGGAAAAGCATCAGTACCAAAACTTGTGCTGTCTCTTTGTCCAGTCTGTATGATCGGGCGAGGAACATTTCGTATCGCTCACGTATGAGCAGTATATTTCGGTTCTTACCACAAGATTTTATTTTAAACAACAAATTTCTAGTAACAACATTTATTCTTTGGTTGATGGAAAGTACAAAACTGCCCATCGTTCCATCTTGTCACTTAGCTGAGGATATTTACAACTAATAAGATCCTGCCCCTGGAAAACTGGGAATTTAGATAGATATATGGTATCCATGACCGCCTTTTGTCCGATTTTTTGAAATACCATTCACGTTTGGTTTTCCAAGAGAAAGATTTGATCCGATGGTTGATTGCCTTCAGAAGTTGCACTAACAGAAACCATTCGATTCCTTCCTTGACATCACTAGAGCAAGCTGAGAAACTGCAATTCAGTTAGAAAATCGCGGAACGAATTCCTTAACTACTCAACTTTCGAACTCCGTTCATTGATTATTTTCTACTCTCCTTATTTATCGATCTTCAGGTCTAAATTCGTTGCTTTTTTCCCTGTTTATGAAGAGAGATACTTGGAAAATTAGCGTCTCTCAAGTGCTAGGAACTGAAAGTCGCCTTAGCCCCCGAACAGTTTCGCCCACGAAGATGCTAGCTGATTTGGAACGGGCTTGTTCTGATATTTTTGATGTGCTACTCTGGTCCAGCATGAAATTGAGACTGGAGGTAATAAACCAACACAATCTGAGCGGCTCTTGCCGGTTTATTTCACACTAAAGCTTGATGGTGTAATCTGAGACGTGGTAGAAAAGAAAATTTGTCCTCTTCGTGGTCAACCCCATAGCTAAAAATTCGGACAGCAGTCTGCGGCTGTGTAGACTATTCCTGGTTGAATGAATTACTTTGAAAAAGCTCATTCCCATTCATTGGTGCCACGTTTAACGCCTTTTGTGACGCAAAGTGCTTAGCAGTTGGATGCCGGCAGGTCAAGGTAAAGCAGTTAGGTCACAAAAGGACTAGATTCATTGTTCCCTTCGGATGATAATTTCAATCAATGCCTTTTGTGTTGGCGAACGCCTCTGCGAACTTCCAGAAACTTATGAACGAAATTCCGAAAGGTTTGGTTCCCAAGGGTGTCTTATCTACCTCGACTACATCTTAGTTCCCGGGAGATCTTTGGGCGAGCACAGTGGGCGGTAGCAGTGTATAATGGTTTGCGACACACCGGATTAAATCGCAATGAATGCAGTGATTGGCGGTTGGCGTAAAAACGTTTTCTTTCTGACCAATTTTTATGCCCATCCTTCTACCAAATCAGCTGTCGTCGTTAGGTGATTCCCCGCCCCCCCCCCCGGTATTCAGTGCTGTTCGTTGATCCTTTATCACGCTGTTCGACTGGTCGTTATCTTCACCCAGTTATCCAAACCGGATATTGCACTGATCTCAAACACATGTAACGCCATTTGATCGATTGGAATTTGTTCGGAAAGTCAGGGTGGGACATTAAAGTAGCAGTGTGTTCGCTTCACAGAGTTTAATCATGGTAATCCCCAAGAGAAACTCAGAATTAGAACGGATAGCAGGCACTGGCTGTGTGATGCAAACAGTTCTCTCTATATTCTCAATTGTGCGCGTCCTGATCTTTGAAAACGGGCAGAAAAAATCCGGCCTCGTCAATTGTGAGACCTTTGGTCACCAAACTAGTCCCGACCTAGGGGTTCTACGAAGACGAAACCTGAGACTGTTAGGCTTTGTCGGTCAGCAGATTGAAGCCACCGCTATGCGTACGAAAAAGCGTTGACCAGCAAATGTGCGCCTAACCTAACGTTAGCCAACCAGCTTTCGTCACACATTTTCTTAAGTTTGTCGGCACTATTCATCTCTTTTATATCATTCCTTATCTCGTGCTAGCATTCATTAAGAAGTTTTGCGTGCACGATTGGGAAGACCGAAAGAAAAGCTCGCACTTTACGCCTTCCGTCTGTTCCTTTCAAATGGATTAAGAAAACTCATTTTTGCAAATTAGGAAGACGCCTGGATTCAGTAAACCACATCATCAATTTCTCTGGTCACAATTTACCGCATTGCATTGTAACATGAAGTGAAGGCTTCTGACGGGAAAAATTTGGCATTTTGGTCAGTTCGCAACATAAGCATGAATGGATGAAACAGCGATTTCAAATAGATCTCTGGAATTTCAGTTACGTTATAAATGATGACATGGTTGATCTGAGGCAGAAATTCGATTATAATGTGTTCGCTGAAATGGTAATCACTGGATTGTACACGTAAATCGCTCAAGCATACGTTGAACAAAAATCCGTCAACGTGGGTTAAAAAGCTCATCTTACCGTTCCTCAAGGTTAATGTCAAGGGACTGTATTTTTCTACGGAATTAGGGCGGCAATTTTCCCGGAACATTTTCTTCATCAGCAGGAGTTCAAACATTTCTCGACATCGTCCCGGTGGAGATCCGAAATGGCGCGTAATTTGAGCTTACGGACATAATTACTATCCGCTGCGTTTTTGTTCTAAAAGTTAAACTGTACTTGGACACAGTTTCTTTAAGCAACGTTAGCATTGGTTTTCCCGAACAATTTTTCATTTCTCCTAGTGGACATGCTGGCATCGTTGATTGAATCTAGAAGGTTTGAAGACTGAGTGGTTAGTCAAGTCAAATTTACTGCATTCACATTTTCCTTGTCGAAATCACTTCTTTGTTGTCCTTGCATGAAAACTTAACCCGCTCGCGGTACACTACTCGGATTTGTTAGGAAAAGCCACAGTATTGCGAGCATTTTAGTAGCTTTGAAAATATCGGGGTCACAATACTTCTCTTTCTGATTTCCCAAATCACTTAAGTCTTCCAACTTCTTCGTTCGCTCGAGATATAATGGGGAACTGAAGCTTACGAAAATAAACCTAACCTTCATCTTTTGATTGCAATTCGCCACTCTTCTCTCAGCACCGTAAGCGATCCTGTGAAATCAATGTTGCTCGAGCTGGAAGATCTCGCCGAAATCCACGACTGCGGTGTGATTGAAAGCTGCGCAAGACAGTTCTCAGGTAACTCATGCTGCAACTGGAGTGGGAAAAATCCGGATATTTCTTCCCTCTTTCGATTACTCTGTGGATAGACGAAATCTGTCATCATCATCACTATCATTCAGCGCTAAACAGCAAGGCAAGCCTCACTGACCAATACCTTCCCCCACAGTTACCTGTTTCTATAAAAACAGTGAATATCCAAGGGGAACAGGCAGTGAACCTACACAGGCGGGAAAAGATAAGACGCTGCTGTAGCCAACATAAAAAACAGTTTAACCGCACAAACGCACTCTTTCAATCATTCTGACTCGACAGAAAATGGCAACATGGTCGCCACTGTTCACGACTCACTGCCATATCCTTCAGTGGCTCCAGCCAGCTAGCTAGTTGACGGGTCTTTCGGATCCCAACCACGAAGACTTGAGACGCCTGCCTTACCTTAGTTTGCTGTACATTTTATCATCCCACCTTGCCACGTCATCTGCTGACCTCCACATGTCTTCCTCCATTCCGTCGGAGAAACGCCAAATAGGGCACAATATACTAGACAAGTGTTCGCCATAAGCAGCATGTGATCCAAACAACGTAGTCTACTAAGTTTCATACGCCGAAATAAGGCATCCTCAGAACTGGCACCTAGTACTAGATTACTCACTGGGTCACTCCATCCAATCCTAGCCATATTACGTAAACATCAGTGGTTGAAAACCTCTAACTGACGAACATCTCCCACACGCATACTCCATGTCTCGCAACTGTACAACAGAACTGAGCGCACTGCGGCACAGTACACACGACCTTTCAACTACAGTGAAATGTCAGGCCGACGTCACAAGTGCTTCAGTCCAGCGTAAGCTGCTCGAGTCCTTGATATACGCGTGTCCCCTTCTACTGTCGTGCTACCATTATTCTACAAGCAGCTACCAAGGTAAGTGAAACGGTCCACAATCGTTAGTTCCTCTTCATCTAATATCCATTTCGGCACTACCGTCGTCCAGTCCTGTAACAGCACTTTACACGTTCAAGGTGCAAAGCACATGTCGAACCGAGCTACAGACCTCGAGAGTCTATCTAGTGCACGTTGTGCATGGCCCGCAGATTCGAAAAGGCACACAACGTCATCTGTGTACTCCAGATCACATAGCTTCCCTCCATTTCCCAGTTCGACTCCTACATCACGGAGACCTCCCAAAGCATCTTCCATCACCTCGTCCATGACGAAGTTGAACAGGAATGGAGAGATGGGACACCCTTAACGAATGCCGCTGGTCGTTTCGAATGAACTTGTTAGTTCACCGTAACCCCCACGCGAACACAGTTATGCAAGTGCAATGCTCGCAACAGGTTCACGAAATTCGCTGGCATACCACTCCGGTGGACAGCACCGAATAGCACTGTCCGATTCACTAAGTTGAACGCGCATTTCAAGTCCAGAAAGACTACGACCGTAGGGCCACGGTGCGTGTGTGGGTGTGTGTAGCGCTTTTTCAGTCCCTGTCGAACAGTGAATATCGGATCGATGCAACATCGATTTGGACGAAATCCGGCCTGCTGATCGCCAATGTTACTCTCGCGAATCGGTGTCAAACGACGCAGCACTATGCAAGTTAAGACCTTAGTAACCATCGGAATTAAACTAATCCCACAATGATTGTTACAGTCACTCCGTGTGCCCTTCTTGAACATGGGTACAACCAGTGATTCGCCCCGCGATAACGGAATACGTGCCTTGCTCCAAATATTACGAATCAAGGAGGCAAGTGATTTCGTCGGGGCTTCAACACACTTGAAAAGAACTAGAGGAAGGTCGTCAGGACCGGCTGCTTTTCCCCGCTTCAGAAGTCGAATATTCGACTCTACTTCCACTTCCATTGGGGGATCAAGTGACACCTCTCAAAGATTCGCAATTGCAGACGTCAACCTAAATGCGCTTGCGTGTGATCAGCTAAACTGGTCCTTGAAATGCTCTGCCCAACGGCTCAGCCTTTGTTGTCTACCTTGGATGAGCTTTCCATTCCTATCGCACACGACTTCCCCAACCGAAGTTCGTCGCCCGCCAGTGTCACGTATAAGCTTAAACAGTTTTTGACTGTTACCCGAAGCGGCCGTTTCCTCCATCTCTTCGGCTACCTTAACCCGCCAGTTTCCACGGTCATTCTTAAGGCTTATCGTCAATCGACGCTGCAGATATCGCGACATCTTATTCACCTCCCTGCAGTTAGGGAGCTTGCAATTTTGCTCCATTAGACCCAGCGACCCNCAGTCCCTGTCGAACAGTGAATATCGGATCGATGCAACATCGATTTGGACGAAATCCGGCCTGCTGATCGCCAATGTTACTCTCGCGAATCGGTGTCAAACGACGCAGCACTATGCAAGTTAAGACCTTAGTAACCATCGGAATTAAACTAATCCCACAATGATTGTTACAGTCACTCCGTGTGCCCTTCTTGAACATGGGTACAACCAGTGATTCGCCCCGCGATAACGGAATACGTGCCTTGCTCCAAATATTACGAATCAAGGAGGCAAGTGATTTCGTCGGGGCTTCAACACACTTGAAAAGAACTAGAGGAAGGTCGTCAGGACCGGCTGCTTTTCCCCGCTTCAGAAGTCGAATATTCGACTCTACTTCCACTTCCATTGGGGGATCAAGTGACACCTCTCAAAGATTCGCAATTGCAGACGTCAACCTAAATGCGCTTGCGTGTGATCAGCTAAACTGGTCCTTGAAATGCTCTGCCCAACGGCTCAGCCTTTGTTGTCTACCTTGGATGAGCTTTCCATTCCTATCGCACACGACTTCCCCAACCGAAGTTCGTCGCCCGCCAGTGTCACGTATAAGCTTAAACAGTTTTTGACTGTTACCCGAAGCGGCCGTTTCCTCCATCTCTTCGGCTACCTTAACCCGCCAGTTTCCACGGTCATTCTTAAGGCTTATCGTCAATCGACGCTGCAGATATCGCGACATCTTATTCACCTCCCTGCAGTTAGGGAGCTTGCAATTTTGCTCCATTAGACCCAGCGACCCTTGCGAGATCAGTTTCTCCGAGGGACGCGAGATCTAGGACCACAGGCGAAATCTGCTGCCAAATACCTCGCCTGCTTTGTTTCTCCTCAACCCTCTTCTACATTGCTGCTCGTATAGGTTCTTATTTTATTGGATAGTTTGTGCTTGATCTAATCGTACTGCTAATCGAAGTTCTCAGTTCCTCGGATAGTTTCTGTTCACAGCTGTTGCGAACAGCCGAATCAGTCAGGCATTCGACGGCCAATCGGGTTTGTGGCTTGCGTCGATGGTGTTTGATTTGAGTTAAAGATCGCTTTATAACTAGCCCATGGTCCGATTCGACATACGTGATCCAGTACGATCCAGCTCTGGATAGAACTGCACAAGTGGTAGCTTACTGTAACATGGTCGATCTGACTCGGACAACGTGTCGAGTTAGTGTGTCATGTTGCTGTGTGATGCAGTGTGTCCGAAACCTTTGATAGGTAGGGATAAATGATTGTCCGCGTAAAATCTTTAATGCCTATCCTTGTTAACTGTTCACTGAGTAAACAAGGCGCACCGCCCACCTAAACGGACCTTTGATGCACTCAGTTCTCCAACTTGTGCATTAAAATTACCTGCTACCACTAAAATGTCAGAGGCTTTGTTCTTCCGAGGAAGGGTGACGGGGTCATTATAGAACTCGTTTTTCTTCGTGTCAGTGCTGTATAGTCTGTTGAAGCGTATGCCGCAATGACAAATAAACCGTACCTAACGCAACCATCCTTCCGGATGCCGACTGATCCCGGCAGTCTCACGGCGCCCAAGTGACTGTTGATTGGGATCTAGTCTAAAAGTGCCACATTATCCATCTCACGACTATTCCTACACCGCCTTGACCCACAGCTTGAGCTGTTTCGTCTCCTGAAGTGTGCACGAACTACCTTGACGAGACATTTTGGCGCAGTTAGTTGAATTACTCTACTCCACTCTACTCGAATTCTGAATTCGTGTTTTACTCACGCAGCAGACATCAACTGAAAGTGAGTCTAGTGTCAGAGCCAAACACGTCCGTTGGCCAGCCTGCATTAAAGTGCGCACATTGAAGGAACCAAGATTCGAAGGCTGACGAGGCTTGAGAAAATGTGAGCTAGCAGACTGAAAGCCATTTACTACACTATTTGACAGTGGACCGTTGAGTATCGGGCGTGTTATCCGTGGGGACACTTTGGGTAAACAGAGTCATCAAAACGATTAGGTTGGAGACAAACGAGAGGTGAATGTATCACTGCCCACCCCGTTATTTGCAATGGCAGCGCGGTCCTGATTTTCCTGTGCGACGGCCGTTGCCGTATGGAATTATTTGCATGCGTGTAACTCATGGGGATCGATGAACGGGTGCTGCTGGGGTGTCCAAATTCTAAGCATTAGATTGGTTAGTGTTTTCAACCAAAGTCTTTGGTTCTAATAGTAACCTGACCGTAAGGCAGTGGAATACTTCTTAGTGGAAACCCATCTACTTCGATCAGTTATTGTTTCACACATTTTTCCGATGGTGCTGTCAACTCAGATCAGATCCCGACTGGGACGACCAAAAGACTACTTCGTAACGCCTCTACCCTTTGAGCTTCCAGGCATGGTTGGATCTTCGGCTTGAGATAAGCCATCCTGCATAGCTGGTTGGGTCATGGAGGCACGCAAGCCGTCACTCCTCGTCAAGGGGCAGTGTTGTTCTGATAGCAATGGGTAGTTCCTTCAGTGCTTCATGATAGTCTATTTGATTAAACTATTTTGTTAGCATTATGTCCTCGGATTAACGCGAGTATGGAGACGCATGCACACTTTACAGGCATCAGCATTCGACGTCGGATGATACACGTCTGATGGATAAAGCAGGACGTCAATACTAGGCGTCGCGTAACAAAAAACGGAATATAACTGATTGACGCAGCAATCGCGCGGGCGAGATCCGAAGCTGGGCCTCCTACTAACTGGATAGAGAATACTGAGATAAACGACACGGACTTATTGATCCCAGCCAACACAGTGAGCAAGAAGCGAAGAAGAAAGCGCATTACATGTACGAGGAACTCTGGCGTATATAGACAATTAATTAGTCAGAGGGTTGCAATGATGTAGGAGCGTAACAGCCAATCAACAAGAGAGGAGCAACATTCGAGGAAAAAGTTTGATTAACCGGTCACAATAAAATTAAGAATAACTTGATAGATAATCACTTTTCCTAGAAATAGCCGTTTGTTTCTAGCGTCTTCGAATTGGGGAAACTTAGCCGCCTCTATAACAATCGGCCAGTATTCAGCATATGAGACAACGTGACTTCCGCCACCCGCGCGTTTATATTGCCTAGCGAGACGTGGTCCATGCGCAAAGTAAAATATGCAAATGGCCATTGTCTAATGGCAGTTAAAACGTTGAATGGTGACCATGTATCGGAGCATTGCACTCTTGTCTGCGAAAAGCAAGAAGACAGCCCACCGGATAACTTTGTGGAGTTCCGGTGAAAGTTCTACACGCAGACGATCTGTCGGTGTTTCATCTTTGTGTGTCAGCAGAGTAAATATCCCGTACATAAATGAAATTTCGGATGACGCTAGCGTTCACGTCCATTGTGTTGTCGGATTGGCATTACGATGCAAACATACATAGAACACAGGACGTCAACAATAGAAGTCGGATAATACAAGCAATGGAAAATAAGGCGGCAACACTATGCATCATACAACACAACATCGAAAATAAGCTGTTCAATTCCGTAAATGAGGGTGCGAGATCCGAAGACGAACTTTTCACCAGCTGGATGGAAGGACACGGGTTTATTAACCTCGGCCAATACGGCAAGTAGGCAGTGAAAACGTATTTCATATGCACAAAGAGCTCTAACTTTATATATATATATATATACGTTGCATTCGCCGAGCCGTCTCTAGGCAGTTGCTTCCTTATCACTTTGATACCGCCATGGCTTTTAGTTTTGTTCTTCGGAACTTGGCAGAGCAGTTCCCCTTACTAAAACCCTCGCTCGCCCTTCTCTCGCGTAGTCAATTAGCCACCCTTATCAGATTTCTGTTGCTGTGTCGTACTTTTTCATTTCAATACTTTTTCCCCGGACTTACATACCGCAAAACATTCCTACTTTCTGCACCCCTCACTTTCCACCTTTCACTTTTCAAGACCAGGATCAATAAACTGATTCTTACGTGGATGTTTCCTTCTTCCCCATTGCAATGTTTTTGGACCATGGGTTTACCCATTGGCTGTGTTTCGTTTTATGCAATAAAAAAGCAGAAAGGTTAGGATTCTCACCCAACCATTTGGTTCTAAGAAGAAACTGTCCGCAAGGCAGCGGGGGTAGGTGATTGGATGCCCGTTTAAATGGATCAGCTATTCTTCCACTAAGTATTCCGACTGAGATGCCAACATAGACCAAGCCTAACCGTGGTTTGCAATTCAACATATATTTGGTCTTGGATGTAATTGATATTTCTGCATATGTACGGAAAAACGTGGACTCAAAAGATCTTACGACTTCAATCTGATTTAATAAACTGTTCGCATTGCACATAACGTTTGTTCTTAAATTGAATCACCTTTCGTTGAAACTGTGATGATGCCATTGATCGATGCTCCTCTTAAGCTGCAATTGTTGTGATTACGTGGATGAGCATCCAAAGAAAAACAGTCAAAATAAGTTTTGGTTATGGCATGAACACCAGGCAGTGGTCATAGTCTATTTGGAATGTTCGGCTCGTTACCATGCCTGACATAATCCGTTTGACCACGGCTAATAAGCATTACTATCCCGGGAGCACAACAAAGCATTCGACAGTAGGCAACATATACTAATAGTGACACCCGGAAATTACAAATAATAATGACGGAAGTCATGCATTAGGGTCTTCAAAAAAGGCAAGGTCGATGGAAATACAAATCGTCGTAAGTCAAGGCCAGATAAACTTATCAATCTGCTTAAGCTTCTACGCGATCAGACTCGGAAAAGAGGTTCGCGCGGCTCCATATTAAATGACTAACAAAGAAATCATCATAAACCAAATCCCAACAAGTGCATTAGCACCTACACAAATCAGCAGCGCAATACGCACTAGTTACACGATTATGACTTATGCAAAACACATCTAAGCTTTGCATACTACAGCATTGTAGGCTAAAATTCCAAAAATCACCAGGGCTGATCTCAAAAAAATTATTATCAACAGAGCTGGATTTCAGAGTTCATAAGCTACATATATTCTTCTAGCGCAATGAGTGAAACGAAAATAATCCTGCATTTGGATGGGGCTTAAAACCAAATTTCACACAAATAAATTCATTGTAAATTATAAGTTATTTGTCAGTTTTATTCTCGAGGTGTTATCTGTACTAATGCTGATTTTTGCAGCACCATGTCCCGGCAGGTGCTTGCTTCGGCTTTTTGTTTGATCTAATCATCCTATTCACTAGCCCACGTGATTTTTTGTTTCTATTCTTCGGAAGCCATGCAGCGGCTAATTTCAAGCATATCAACTGCCGTAAGATTAAGCGAATTCTTCAAGTTGGCTTTCTCTAGCAGAACTGAAATCAAATATTCTGACAGTCTCTGAATTCTGTCGCAATTTTCACGGGCAATACTCGTTTTATGCTCAAAAAATAGGTGACAGAACTGTTTTGAAACCTGGGAAATCTCTGTTGCAACGTTCAGCAGCTTCAGTTACCAGCCTCGATTCCAGTTCAGTCCCGTCCTGTTCAACGAGACGGAAACGATTATGTGACCTCTATCCAGTCAGCGCGACTCTCGTTTGCCGAAATCAGACGACTTATATAGGTAGGTCAACGTCGAAATTCGTAGGCTGATTCCCATCAGTCCCAGGATGATTGTCTTTTCTTTGGCCTTCATCTCTAGCAACACCGATGGTGATCTCTGGCTGTCAGGAAATCAGCCCACTTTCTTGAACTATGGCTTGCAGCTGACCAGAATTCTGGCTTGTATTCCATTCATTTGATACCAAATACATTTGCCAGCCTATCCAAATTTTTGTGCGCAGTCGACCGAATTCACTTCTTTCACAGCATAAAGAGATTTTCCAAGAACTTACGCAGCCGCATAATTTAAATTCCCACTCTGTTGACAGTCCCTCCGGCCTCTGGGAGGGTAATGCTAACATAAACCCTAGCAAGAGACATTGGATTAACCCGCATAACCTTCTCCCTATCACTGCACTGTATACATGGAAATTCCCATCTAGCTCAATTCACTGCATCCTTCAAAACCTATTGTGTATAAATTGGGGTGTTTTAAGTCCACGATCTAATGAGTATGCGAAATGCCCTCACCTCGTGACGTATGTCTTCTCTACATCTTAAAACTTGGATTTTTTTAAAGAATTTATTGCAAATTATTTGTCGTGTCGGTCTTGGAATGCACCGGTTTTTTCCAAACGTTGATAGACTTAGGTAGTTTTTTGCCTACTCTTGACCAGTGAGTAGTCAAAGTATGAATGTTTGCGTAGGGTGTGATGTGCTCCACTAATGATCGAGTTAAGCAATCGTGAGTTGAGGTTCCGATTTCGCGAGTGCTCTCAGGTCTTCGAAATGAGGATCCTATATCTTTAACTGAAGTTTGATACTAACCAGTCGTGATGATGACAGTAAAATTCATAACCCTATGACTTCTTATTTGACACATTTCAGAATGCATGCCCATCCAAGTCTTGTGTTCGAACTACACCTGATACACTGGCAATGTGAAAATTCCGCCACTTCAGTGAACACTCGGGGTCAAGTACCTGTCAAGTTCAAACAATCGCTAACTCAGGGCGTTTTTGAGCATGCAATTTACATTTTCGTTTATCTCACTTGCTGTGTTATTTCTGCGTGAATTTCTTTAGAAAAATGCCTCATATTATTTGCTGTAACGTGTAATCTGTCCCGTGTTTTGAATAAATTTCGTAGCTGATTAAAACACTGTAGACAGACAACTTTTGTGTATTTGAATATGTAGAAATTTCTGGAAGAACGTGTTAGCCGATTCCAGTTTGCTTTCGGTAGAAAGATTCGGCCAAGTTGTGAAACCTTTCGGCTAGTTCGCATGTGATTTTCGCTCGGAACACAGATGAGTTCCAAAGCACAAATATACCACTGTTAGAAATAAAATGAATTCAGATTATGCAGTTATAATTTACAAGTCAAAATAAATCCGTTACAGCCTTTAGGTTTGCACTGCTGTATGCGCGTCCACAGTAAAAGCGGTCTCATTCATTAAGAAATTGCTTGCAAACCATGACCTAACTGCTGGAAGAGCAGAGACTGATAGACTCAGTATCCAAGTGCATCATACTAGTGGATTTAGTTTTTCCTAGATTATCTATCTACCTACTTCTAAAGTGATGCTGATAAACTGACTATCTCAAAGTGGCAAGATATTCACTTGGTTCGGGTTGAATCTTCTATCGATGGGGGAGTTGTTCGTGGACCGGTAACGCCACTCGATAAATTAGTCTACTTAATGTTTTACATTTTTAATTTTATTGTCAATTGAACAGCAGAGTACGCTAGTTTGAAGAAGGAATTTTCGGACACGTGAAAGTTGCTGAGTGGGGAGATGGCCGGTGTAGGCGGAATTCGAAACACAATATCCAGCTTCACGCACCTCAAGGTTTACCCAGCTGACCACCATCGGTCTGGCTTTTGGTTTAACATTGTTACGTCAGTTATGAAACTTCTGAACTCAAGATGAGATTCCTTATAAGGGAAAATTCTATCCTCATCTCTGTATGTGCTCGTCGTGGAATGCTACCATCGTCATTCTGGACCCGTTGAACACATTGTAATATGATTTACTTTTTTCTTTTGATCACCTCGAGAAAAATGGCACTTGAAACGAAAAGCCAATGCGACCTTTTCTTGCCTACCAGTTGTAAAAGAAAGGTATGAGGCAATATCGAACTAAGAACACTGAACTTAGTTGGCTGTGACTCAAGCAACTACCAGATTTGCAACACGAACGAGTTGGTGCGGAATCAGGTGACACCAAGTTTCAACTAGAATGACTGCACCTGACAGATGGATTGAAACGACTGTTTCTTCTGTCGTTCAATGGTAATGCTACAAACCGGTTGGTTAGTCTTTGACCTCAGTCAGTCTGTGAATATCATCTGATTCTGATAAGTAGATGAGAGAGGTGTGGACTGTTTGAGACCAGCAGATTTTTTGACTTCATCAAACGGGACGGGATTTGATTTGCTTCATTTGCTGATACCAAATTTGTTTTTCTTTGTAAACCAGTGGTTCTATGATCCAGGACAGAGCTCTTCGATGGGATTCACACTATTCACGATCGGAAATGGGCGACACAAAAGGATAACGATGTGAGCCGAAGCCCGATAAGCGAATCAGCCAGCAAGAAAACAACCAAGCTAAATGTCTGCTCGTTATGTTTTCTGTATTCATCATGCCCACTTCATCATTCTGATGCAGTAGATATAATCGGCAGAAAACACTGCGAAGTCGAGGCGATCAAATGAACTATTTCTGCAGTCTGACAATACCTTTGATCTACTCGTGGGAATCAATGAGAGTTATTCAAGTCCACAGATTACTAGGCCGTACAAACTTGGTGTAAATCACGATACCGTTTGTTATAACCAATGTTTTGATGTCCGGGCCTTTCATTTAATAATAACTATACTGAATGCTAATACCTAAAGTGTTAGTAGCAATAAAAATTTGGTAGCAAATGTTTAGTGTCGACCTACACTTTAACATTCGCACTTTTCCGGGATCCGCAAGTCGTTGGACAAAGGATCCATTGGAAACTTCGAACTGATCTCCTCTGACAATAACTTCTTTGCGAAAAAGCAATTTGTCCTACCACTGTGAAGCCTGGATGATTGAGTATAAAATATTTTCCATGCTAACGAAGTTTTAGCGCACAACAGATTGGCTGTATGGTAGTTCTTGTTCAGGTACTAAATGTATGTAGAGAATAAGCGAACTTATTTTGATATTGTTCGGATGTGAGTTCGGCTATCGCGATCGTGTCAGACTTGCCCCACCTGTGATCAGACCTACTACAGTAACTCTAAAACCAAACGTTACTTCATGCGGGAAAACCATTTTCACTTACATGTATACACACGCACACACACACGCAAGGACATTCTCCCCAATAAAATTAACTGTTTCTTACTGGTACGACCGTGTCATCATGTCTGAGTTCTATTAGAATGCGCTAACGCGCTCGGCTAAAACGTGGTGATTAATAAACTCGCCGTTAATCACTGATCATACGGTGCTAATTGATTGCTCCCATTCACAGCTTTTTGCGATTCATTTAGAAATGACATAATTTGTAGCTCATTTATTGCGAATCGATGCTCCACAAAAATCGTTGCACGGTAGACTCGACCACAGATTTGGCCACGCAAGTCCACACTAAAACGACAACACTAACTGTGTCTAATTACCGATGATCTATCAACGTTTGAAGCTGATAAACAAGTTGGTTGTCCGTTGATTGCTTTCAGTGACCCTTGCTGATACATTATGAATCGGCGGATTTGCTGCATTCGTTGGCCTGGCGTAACTACGGTGTCGTCAGGACAATGATTAATTTAGCTAACAAAATTATGGAAAAATAAACGTGATTTGTTCTTGGTAAATCTACTCATTCCTAAAGGTTTGCCCATCTACTGATCGTTTTATCGTCGTGGGTGGTAACACATCCACATGATGTCAAGCTGACTCGGAATTCGATAGATAGGTAGACAGATAGGTTCAAATCGCCTTTTGGTTCACGGACATTATGGAGGACGAGTTGTTTACTGAATTGCACTTAGTTCGTCGTGCAGTGACAAAAGCATACTGATACCACTATCTATCTGGCATCTGCGCACGAGTGCAGTTTTACCGATAAGCTGTATTCTTTGGTCTTTCGTTGCCCCATTTGCTTAGGTGGCTTGTATGCCGCATTCCCTAGCACAATATATTCACTAAATAGACTTTGTTCCAGTCCCTCTCAAGTAATCATGCATTCACAGAAGCCGCTGATGTGTACAAACTCCCATTGGAAATATCAACCAAAGTTTTCGTTTATCGACCACCAAAATGCGGAATATTCGACCATGAGGAAATTAGCGTACTTTTCTAAGTTATTTTAGTATCCATCTTTCAGCTACTTACACTTCCTGAGGGTGTTTCCATGAGAGTTTTGCATACGAAGCACCCGTGAAGAGAAGTGAACGAACTATTCGGTCTTTACAGAAGTAAGTGTGCAGGTTGTTGTTTACAGGAACAGAAATGATGCTCTCAGTAGTCCTAACAACGAATTATCATTTTTTCTTCTGACACAACCTGTCAGATGCGGTTCATAATTGATGCTTCAACAAGTCACTCACCATTAAGGGACGCAAAATGTGTGCGCATTCAAGATGCTTGTCATCTCCATTTCGAGAATTTCTGTTCGTGCTTAGTGGAAAGCAGACGTCTGCGATCTTCAGTTTATCTGTTTATTGACTAGTAAATATACCAGTGGTGATTGAGTGAGGATAATCGAAAAATCCTTGAGGGAACAGTCAGTTCCATCTTTTTATAATCACAACTGTGCAAATCAAAGAAGTGACAAAATTATCAGCATTGTATCTATTGCATTTTGTCAGTATTGGCTCAGTTCCATCGAATAACGACATTTTGTCAAAACCATCGAATTTCGCTGTCGATGGTCTATGATATTGTTGGGAGCGTTTGTGTTCAACTGTGCTTCAGCATTCAGTATCACAAATGGGGACCGTGACCCAACGAATTGTTCCGCTTGACTCATCAGTGCAAAGTCTGTTCACTTTGCATATTAGATCGAATAAGTCAGTTAGATAATCTACTGTACCCTACCCACAAAAAACTTGTCGGAGTAGAAACACGAAAATGCTGCGGATGGTAGACAAATTCCTGACGGCAGATCGCCAGTCGCATGCAATGGTCACCAAACTGGCAGGAGTGGCTCATAACGACTTACTAAACTTTAGCTTATCGGACAACCTGTTTATATGGTCAAGGCTCTCAGATGAAATGTATTGACTCCACTTAATTATTAATATCGAGTTGGGGTTCATGAGATTGGCCCAAGGGGTGGTTGTGGAGTTTAAGCCGTGTGGTTCGGCGCCTCATTCGAGGTCTGTCTTCTACATAGCTCTTCGAAATATGACCTTGAACTGCTTTCAGTATTTCTTATTCTTTTTTCTTCTGCGATTAGGCAATGTTGTGAGGTAGCAAGGGAATCCAGAGCATATTGGTCTAGGATTAATAGTTGTAAAAATTTAAGTAAACTGAATTTAGACGCGGCAGTACAATCGCAGTGGTCTTATAGCAAGCGCATCAGTCACCGAATGATCTGCTCATTTAAAGGGTAAATTGGGATTTAAGTCACTTTCTTGAACAAAGAAGAAAGTTTAAAGATCCCACCAACAGTTTGTTGTACGCCCTACCGTTAGCAGTGATTTTTGGGGATTATTGTATGGAATCAATATTATCTCGAACAGTAAAAGAAAATCGTTTCATCTGATGCAATTATTCCGCGTGCAAGATTCTTCTGAATAACAATGCTCGTGAACTGGCCATCATAAAACTACCAACAGCAAAGCCAGTTTCAGGGGTTATTTACGAAAGTGCCTTCTTCACCAACGCAAAGAAAGGCAGTCAAAAGCGATGACTAATAAATATTTCTTTTTCGCACAGCGAAATTGTTTCCTCATGCCTTATTTGCCTTGAGAATGTTTGGCTTCTGCACAGTACTTAATTAATGGAGTGATATCATTTTAAGACTGAATAGATTCCGACCCGATAAAGTACCATTCTGTCGGCCGAGAAACTATTGAGAATATATAAAAAAATTTCAACGCGAGACTTTTGATGTGCAGGGAACTAATGTAAGCAGGTTCGATCGACGGCGAAAACTCAGTCAGTCATTTCAGCCGGTGTTACGTTGCTGCTCACTGATTTTTACTCAGATAATTTACCGGTGTACACAGTTTCGTTCATCTATCGAGCGTGGTCTTACGTCTCGTTCGATGTGCTACAGTTGATTTCATTTTTAGTTGATTACTTTTGTGTTAAGCTCACGATACTTTGTTCGCACCGAATTGAAGGAATCTAAACTAGTAGTACCAGCGTTAACTAGAATGAAAATTTGTCCATGTTTACAGGTTTGTCATGTGGTGGTCTGATTCATGTGTTCCGATTTCGTGATTTGGTTTTCCTGTTTAAACAGCAAAAAGTCATCAATTCTCATAGAATTCTGAAACCCTACTAACACTATGGGTATTTTAATTCGGCTCGCCAGATACAATTTATGCTCTTGAACTAAAAAAACGTTACATGAACATCTTTTAATACGAACGTGAAAATATCAGACACTTATGTCAATGCAGATGGCTCCTGTGCTTACATCGACACAGTGTAGATTCCCTCGAGGCACATAAACATACATTAGCGTTGTGCAGAATCACTTCCTATGCCCCCAACTCTGATGGGAAAAAGAGCACAAATTGTGGTTCGTTTTCGTTTCACCTCATTGCAACTCCCACTTCTTCGTCTAATGATGTCCGTGGTCCCCTAGACAATAGATTTCCCCTCATACATGCATTCTTTTGTGTAACGGAAAAAGGTGAAAAAGTGTGTACTTTAGATATTTTCTATTTCATGGAATTTTATCTTGTTAACTCTTTTTTCATGGAATTCTCTGCACATTGCCTCAGGGCTACCTTGAAACAGGAAATTCGATATCAAATCTCCGGCAAAAATGTGTTGCTTGTTATCTGTCGTAGATTTTGGAAGGTCGGTTTTCTCAAATGCCCTGTCTGAGGCTCGGTTTGAGAAGTAGACGCATGCTTGAAGGCGGCATAGATACATCTCAGAAATATTTATCAGTAGTGATTTATGGATGATCAATTGTAATAGCAAATGGCAGACATGAAAATGCTTCCCGCGGAAGTTGAAATGAATATGGAAACTCGAAATTAGACTTCTAAACTCATATGGTTTCACGCTTACACTATGACCTTACAAAAGGCAAACCCCCTAATCCCGGTTGTTTACATTTCAACGCCCTCCATGGTTTTAAGACCAAAGTTTATATTTTCTGATGCTAAAAAAATCTCAATTAATCGAAATTTGTTAATCCAAAAACTATCGTTACAGGTAAATATATCTTAGCAATATTATGGTACACATAGTTCGCAGTGCCAAGTGAATGTTCTCCCGAAAGTGCAAAGTCCAGCCTAGTCAGCAGCAAACATGCAAACACACGCATAAAACCATGTACCAGAGTTACATTGGGTGATCTTTCGGACTAAGTACGAAATTTCCCTGGTTGCTTGTGGCTAAGTGCGCGTCGGTGTCGTAATTTTATATTAACAGATGGAATGATTTCCCGGATACACGGTTGCGCCCCTTATGATAGAAGACTGGATGATGAATATCATGTATTTCCTCCTGTTCAATTATTTTGAAGTATAGATCTCCCAAAAGCGCGTTGACAAAAATTTTCTAGCTAAGGGCAACTAAAAAGACGAACTCTTGGACGACGATATTCTTATTGTAGATTTTTCAAAACTTTCGCTGTATTCATGATGCGTCTGGTTCGAGAATTTTTGTTTATTGATGGCGATCTGTTTGGACCTACTGTACGACGAAGTGAATGAATTGATGCCAGAGTGTATTACTTTAGTACGATGACAATGCATGAAAAAAATCAAACTTGAAGGTTTTAGCAACAGGAAGAGGGAAATGATGACCGAAGATTACTTTCAGTCAGGTAATATATGAAGGGGTTGTTTTACTACACCATGTTCCACCGTACTGTATTGTATTGTAGAATGCTGGAAGTCAAAAAATTTAGATCTCCGCCAAATGGCATTCGATAAGATAAAAACATCAGCACTAGACTACGACTTTCAGTACAAAGAACTATACCTGAACTGACTGGGCTGGGCAGGGTTGCAGCTTGATTTCAGATAAAGCAGATCTATTGAGTTCCAGGGGTTTATTTCGCGTTTAGACAGTTAAGTTCTGGGTTTGCAATGCAGACAGAATTTCAGATGAATATCGCCACAGCCATCGAACTTACTGACAAAGTTTGAATTCTGCCGAATGATTTGCCATTCACTGTCAACATCCAACTCGCTATTTGAAATCAAGGAAGCAAAGTACTACTGTTTTATCGCTGGGAATGCATTTCCATCCGTGCCAGACCTGGGATGCCAACTCGGAACGAACGGTTGTGAAAGGAACTCTTTAGTCATTTCGCTACCGAGGCTGATTCCCAACGGTTCATCAAATATTGATACTACATGATATATCGACCGTATCAATCATTGAATTCCTCAGATCAGCTAGCGGAATAGCTAAGGTGTACGACGGACAATCATGCGTTCCGAGTTCGCTTCCCAGTTCATGTTCGATTCACATGCCCTACTGATAGTTCTCAAACCGAATGAAACAACTTTACAGTGTTTCCATGGTTTCATATTCCAATTTGGATGCTGATATGAAATGAAGAATCATTCGGAAAAATCAAACCAAATATCCTACTACTGAGAACTATCAAGTACCAATGCTCTGTGTGGTTGACTCCTACGAAAAAAGTCTTCCTCAATTTGGAAACGCTCAGTTGGCGGGTAATGGTCTGTGGCCCGTAAAATTCAGTGACTGATGCTGCAACCACGTAATGTTTGATGAACCTTTGGGAATCAGTCCGGATAGAAGAATGGCTACGGGATTCAATTCATAATCGTTCGTTCCGGATTCACGTCCCAGTTCGGGCGCGATCCACATGCACTGCTGTTGATTAATAGCAAAGAAAAAATGGCTGTACAGTGGTTTCCCGTTTTTCAGTGGCAATTTAGTTGTTGCTATTCCATTACGAATCATTCGGAGAAATCAAAATTATTTGTTTATTCTCTGGAATTGGCTTGCGGTAATTCGTGATTTTTCAATAGGATAGCCGCAGCCAGTCGAAGATTATTGAACCGGAAAATGCTTGGTGGAAGCGGGATTCATATTTATTGAACTCGTATGGAAAGGCTACGATGCCGATCGCTAAACCACTTCCTGTGAGGAGATAGTTTGTTGTGACGATTATTTGAAGAAGAGGAGGTCGAAAACAAGTTCACGAAGAATCTATACCACAGAGGGCAATAACGCCAGAAGAAGTGAAAAAAGACGTTACATTTGCAATATAATCTGTTGAATGAGATAGAAGTGCATCCGTTTGTTCGCAGAAAGTGTAAAAGCGGTCATCAAGCGCCACACGGTGGGGGTAAACTGTCCCCGGAACATGGATTTTTTATGACGGTCTACTTAGTCTTTGATAGCCGGTGGATAAATATTTCCAAAGAACTAACATCTAATCAGACCAGTAATTCACGTGTACGCGTTTTCATCAAAAGAATATGGTAGGTACATTATCCTTCTCTTGTCTCAGCTGCAGGAAATCATAAATCCAAAAGAAAAAAGAGAACCAAGGTAATTAAATACCGGGAAAACATGTTACTATATCTGTCGCAGGTCGTGAACCTTCAGGAGTCAACCCGTCCTTGGACATCACTGAACCATAGTACAATTCACTCCTGCTAGGAACCATCAAGGGTTCATCCCCACAGTGTCACAGCCGTGGCACGTGGTGATAATTTCCAAACAGTCTGAAACAAGTGCGAAATTTTTACTGGTAGTAAGGAGTAGGTTAGTGCTGTATGATGAATTACCTCACAGAGTTACCGCAGTCGAGAACATTACTAGGAGCCTTATTACAATCCGGGAAGTATTCTTGTAGGCTGTTCCGTTTTTGCTTTCCGAATTGATAGGACAGTGCATTAATTTAGGATAAGAATAAAGAAAATGAAATCCGACAAGAGACAACCAAATTCTTGCAGATTAGAGGCACCGCTAGCAGAAACCATTTAATACAGGACTGCTACCGTGAGAGCTCCCAATGTACTGTACAGGTGGATGTACAAAATCGGGAAAAATTAATATTTGGAGTGAGACTGCTATCTGCTTTCCTCTTGAAACCTAGATGTTTTTTGCAGGATTTGGTAGTGTGAGCTAATAGATACGAGGACTTTTGGGGACTCCTTGAGCACTAGCGCACTGATGCCTTCTGGTCCAAATGACTTTTCAGAAATAAACTAAAGTCATTCTTTGAAAATTTCAGAAATGTGAAGACAAAGCGAACCACTCCAAAGGGATTTGGTAACAAGACGCCCTTCCGCCCCCAGGTATACATGATAGAACAGTTATGTGCACGAGACCACACAAGAGTCGAGCTAAAACCTTTCAGATCTCTATGGTTTGTCTGCATCTCTATTTAATTTCCTTGCAAAGAATCTCATTAGGATGAGGCAACTATATTACGTAAAAATTTGAAAGATCGTTGACCTCCGTGGGATTCCAGCCCTCCCAGGGAATAACGTACGCATTTAAATAGATGATATCGAAAGTTCTTTGCATTTGGACAGATTCTACGTTCTTTTTATTTCTGATGGGACCGAATTACAACACAGTTCCCCAGCTTATCGCTTACTCAGTATTTCCCATGTTTCCATAGGCATTCCTTTTTTCGATAAGGTCACTTGGGCACGATGAACAGGTAGTGTTACAGGATGTCACGCGATTCCCTAAGGCATCAGTAATCAGGTTCAAAATAAGAAAACATGAGAGTTCATCATATTTACATTGCCACACGTGCCTGCTTTGTGTACCTCTGGAATCCTTTCTAGTCAAAAACGAAGCCAAAATAAACTACAGGTAAGCACGATATCAGTTTAGACAAAAGGATATTCTTATTTAGTAATTAAATGAAACTAATGTATTTCGGTACAAGAACGTCCTGCACGGAAAAATTTTAATCTCGGACGGCCTCGCTGTATGCGATTGACTAAGAATGGATTCAAAAGGCAGTGAGTGCAAGATTTCATAAAAGATTTTCTGTGCAAATGCGGTGCAGGTGGTTACCGGGTCTTTACAAATATCCAAGATCACGTCGTTTGTGGCTATATCAAGATCAAGACTGAAGTTGCGAAAGCTTCTGCATAAAGTGGTGAAATCCTTCTTCGGTAGTCATGCAAAAATTGTTAGAAAAACCGCACGTTCTTAAAGACTTACGAATGACAGACCGCCTAACACTGAACTGTCGTAGTTTCCTAGTTGGTTACGATTGCTGATGCAGTTTTCTTACTGTAGCTCAGTTATGAAAAGGTGAGTACATATTATGTTGCAATATGAAACCAAGTCATTTCGTGTGATTCATGCGTACAGAGGAAGCAGAGTTGGTGGACAGGGGTGTTCATTGAATTAGAAGCGAATAGTGAGAAAATGCACGCTTGGATTTTTTCTACTATAAACGGTCCAGCTGCCACCCAGCTCATGAACATGCATGATCTACTGAAGCCTTATGCAATTTCCCACTTTAAGTAAGGAGTGTGGATGCCGATTTTCTCTCAAATTACCCTTGAAATCACAATCCTTGGAATGATCGTTATGTACACCTGGCGGTTCTTCATCCGTCTCTAACTGCGCTAACATTACGGTTCAAGATATGGATCTTTCAGTTTCGTTCTTTTTCAAACCCAACAGACCAGAAACTCTTGTGTAGTCCAACCACATATTTTGTCACAAATAAAACCTCCTATTCTCACCTCGTCACCGCTTTGTACAAGACTCTAACAAATGCTCGTCATCCATGCGAAGCCGAGCGGTTGTCAGTGGCAGCCAAAAATCATGGTCCTTTGCAGAAACCGTAACCCATATTTTCTGCCCTTTCTCGTTTTCCTCCAGTTAATGATGCATTTAATGATCTTGTTTGTCAAACACAAGAGAAACTAAAGGTTTGTGCTTCCCATTAACCACACTTCTACGTGTCGAAATGCCACCAGGACGATCTGCTAGGCATTGTGTTCTCTAAACTTAAGCAAGCTACTCAATCAGGATGGTATTCAAACCGCTGTCCTCAAAATGTGTGCCCATGAGTTGACTCTTTTTGCACTGTTTTTGCTTTTCCCCTATCTTTTTATCTTCACGATCTCATAAAAAAGTGAAATTTATCTTGTTGCTGCAAGCGGTGATCTCCCTGACCGGAATAACTACCGCCCAGTTTCTCTAAAACTAGCTGTTTCCAAATTGTCCAGGACCATTAACTGCAGTCGTATCTGAAACGCGAAGGACGGCTGAATGACCGCCAAAATGCATGCTGACAATGTCGTTCCACCAGTGGTCTTCTGGAACCTGTCTCTCATTCGTGGTCAATTGCACTCCGCAACCAGGGCGAACTATTCTCAGTCTCTGCCGATATCATCAGGGCCCCCGATCGTTATTAGCAAGAAGACACTGGAGAAACGGCACAAGTTTCTTCAGCAAGCAAACCGTCTATTTATAGTTATTGGGATTCTATGTCAGCCGTTACTGAATACTGGCGCCCCCGAGGTTCCGTGCTCTCACCTAACCACTTTCTTTCATTTAATAATGATTTTCTGTCCACTACGTCTCATCCAGTGCATTCCTTTACCGATAAACTTGCGTCCACTGTTTCCTTCTGTACCTCACTCGCCTCAGTGGAAAAGCCAACCTTTATTGTAATCGTAATGTTGTCAGCTTACTGCTGAATTCCGATCTTGAATACATCGCTTCTGGTGGTTCCCATAATCTTGTTGATTTCAGTGGTTCGATTAATTCCCTTCCTTCTATTCCCCCCAAACATCGTTCACTCATTCCTTATCTGCATTTCTATTCAACAAATCTACACTCCATAGATTATATCCCTCTCTTCGAGGCCCAGCTCTAACTGCTTAATTATGCTGCGCGTCTTTCATATCTCAGCTTCCTGTGCTGCTGGCACAGTTAACAGCCCACTTCGTGCAGGCGTTTCTTTACTCCTGACTACTTTCTCCCAGCCTACGAATCTCATATTCGTCTAGCATTTTCATGATGCTGTCAGTTAGATGGTGGGATCTTGTCTTATTCTCTTTACTTGATCGAGCGCAACGCAAGTCCATTCGGCTGATTAGCACCCTTTCCCTGTCATCTAGTCGCTAGTCACTTGTCTGTCATCTGGAAGTTGTTCCGGTATCCCTCTTCTATTGATATTATTTTGGTTTTTTGTTCTTTGGTGTTTGCTTCTTCAAGACCTATACCTCTGATCTATGTCCGTTTATCTCGTTATCAGGCCTGTAGCTATCCATACCAAATTTCTGTTCAGAAGTGTTGCAGCTTTCTCTTTCAGCTCTTTTTCCCAGAAATGTGAAGCTGCGGAATACCATCTCTCTAGCTGTCTTCTCAACAATTTACAACCTCTCTTTGCTCTAAAAACAGTCAGCAAGCTAATTCCTATGTGGATTCTCCACATAATCCATTTTTAACGTGTCCCCTAACTATGGGATTTATCTTTTGTGTTGTGGATCACTTTATGTGCATTGAGAAATGTCGAAGTGATTGAAATTTTCAGAAAATGTGAGAGATTTGCAGTTAATTCATCAACGTCGTGTCTAAATATGACTGGTCTCAACAAAACAATGTCGCTAGCGTGCACAAAATTCAAGTTATGTGAGAAACAAGGAAACCCTCAATGCATGATGAGAACAAGTGCGAAGAAAAGACAACATTTTGAAATTAATCCAGACTGTTTAAGAAATATCTGGAAACTTGTAACCTAAGTTAGTATCTTGTTCATCAGCAGAAAGCTTTTTAACCAACCAGAAGAATACCCAGGTTAGTCGGATGAGTACTACTTTTGAGAAGCTGGCATAGTTTGCAGTCAAAAGCTGATTTGTAGCAAAAAGAATTGCGTGGGCTTGTGGTGGGAATAAATTAAATCTCCAAATTTGAACCTTCGCATCATCCGGCTTGTCATCCAGCCAGGTTTCTTTTAGGCACAACACATGTTCATGAAGCTGTGAATCATCGGCAGGTGGTTAGGTTTCCATAGCATTGCAGATGCCACCGATTGCTTCTGACTCTAGGAGAAACTGTATTGTCTGGCTTTTTGCACTTCGTGTTTCCTTGCTTGATAGGTCCAATTCCGGGCTTCGGATTGTGATCGCACCCGTAGTTGTCCAAAATCCTCTTGTAATGACAAAATATTTCGATCAGTAGCCATTACGAAACGTGCCACTGACTGGTTTTAATAAAATTGCGGAATCCATAGATGGACCATCTCCTAGCGCAGCTGTGTAAAATGTACGCGGGTGCTTAGCCTTCAATAGACACTGGAAAGTGCATTCGTGAGAGGGAAGAGACTTCGATCTGATTAATCTTTTCAAGAGGTTTTAATATGTTAAGCGAGGATTATGATGAGTCTTTTGCCGCCTAGTGTAAAATACCGCTGGTTATTGCAGGGACCAAGAGTGGAACCAGTTCGTTAACAACACCAAGTTTACTCGGACATAGCACTCGCCTAACTGAAGTGTTTTTTAGTGGAACTAAGAAGGTACACCTACAAAAGCTATTCTGCTACCAGCCGGTCTTTACAGTATTTGCAAGTCTGAATGAATTGGGATAGCTGCTTTGAGTAATCATATAGTAACGTAGGCTTCGTCAAATACGACCGAACCAATTTTGCACCGGAATGACTCGAAAAATGGCCTGAACAAAGCGATGTAATCTTCTTGCGAATCCTATCCTCAAAACTCCAAAAAGAAAGAAATTACAAAAGCCTTCCTGATATCAGTAGAAGATTGAGAATGAAATGCTTTTATGGCGCTAAGCTGGCCTTTGTAAACTGAAATGCAGTCGACTAAAGCTGTTTTTAATCGTCTGTATTACTGTTTCGAATGAGATACTGTGAAAATTTTCATGTGCATTTTCTACCCAATAAGTATTCACGTGATAGAATAAAAATCACCCCGTATGGGAAGAAATCCAAACGGGAGAAGATAATTCGGATATAGCTCAGGCAATCTCACATAGTAAACAGAGAGCATAAGCGTAAACTATCACTCCGGAACTATATTTCAATTAAGGCAAAACAGCGACTTAACCACAGGGAAAGATCGAAGTACTGCACACCTGCGATTGCATGTTGTTTGCATCTGCATAGTAACGAAGTGGTTAAACTTTACAGCCTTGATTCCACATAATGTTCTTCAACCGTAAAATGAAATCTTCTCACATGATTCGAAAAATCCCAGGATTTTGCGTATCTTCTCGAACATCTCTGCTTGGGACAGACGAACAATGTCGCGTTTGATATTTGATGTCCTATTTAGCTGCTTTGTTCGTCATTTATGCAAAACAGCTAGGCTCTGTTTTTCATCGGCGTGTGTTGTCTATTTTCAGTGAAAGAGTGGCCGAGTCCACAGTCACCTCTGCAGTTGCCGGTGAGCGACTAAAACGTTACCGGTAATTTACTCTTTCTTAACCAGCTCGAAGAGCCATTCGTGGTAGCGTGTGTGACTTTAGATTCGCCTGAGTAGATATCATTAGGTGACTGGTAGACAAAGGGTCTAACGAACGACAAAGCATTTTCGATTATGTAAAGCAAACATAATTTACGTCAACGAAAAATGCGAAAACATTTGTTTTTGGAGTAGTGCCGGAAGAATTTGCTGATATAGCATGAACATTGCCGAAACGTTTGAGTTCAGTGCAAGCAAAAAAACATCACGGCCAACTGCGCAGAAAGTTCACTTTCACAAAATTTCTTATTTGGTTGTTTACGAAGTGCCGGTGAATACTTGAGTTCGGTTGCCATCAGATAGTGAATTACTGCCCTGAATTCAGTTTAGGTCTATCATTGGGGATTATGATATTATTCAAGATGAAAATTCGGACTATTCCGCACAGTAGCTCTTCACGAATTGGAAATCGACAAATTAAAATTAAAAACCTTTGGTGAATTATGAAAATAGTCAGAAACTAGCACTGAACTGAAAACACGACGATACTAGGGTACACTTGCGTCCAAAATAAACGACTATGTCCGTGATCTGAATGCATCATTTTCTGGTCCATTCATACTCCTGCATTACAGTTACACTATCCAACTTTTGATATCAGACTCTGTTCGTCTAGTTACAGTCTGGGGACCCCAGTCGATAACAGTCTAAGCATCCTGCACACTCACTGATGTAACACGTAACGCTTCCATCGAACTGTTATACTGGTGGTTCGTCCGCAGGTGCATCGTGCTCCAGTTGGTTGATCGAATGCGTCATATTACAACGGCTGCCTTCACTGTATTGCGAAGACACTTTTGCATGACCGTACGTCTTATTTCAGCTGCCTGTGCAGCGGAAGTTTAGATTGGATTAAGAAATATATGTTCACACATCAGTTACATCCATGGCATCAGCGAAAACCATGAGGGTATTGTACAGTTATTTCATCCCCGGCAAATTCCGTCATCTGAACTACTGTGTGATGAATAACAGCAGCTTAGGATTACAGGTTTAATTGTTTTCAACTCGCAATCGCTCAGTCCTGATTCGAATCCCATTTGGATTGTTGTTTTTTTCCAATTCGGATGAGGCAGTTGTGCAGTTTTCCGACTGTTTATTTGGTCTTTTAGGTGTGCATGTTGCACAAATGGTCATTTCGTGGGGTCATTACTTTGGGAGATTAGGTGATAAACACTGATTTGGCGAAACATTACTGCAGTCTTTTTACGGTTTACTTGATAGAATCGAAGGCAAAACTATGAATCAATATGTATTACTTGTGACTTATGGTTTCAAAGTCATTTGTCTGTATCCAGTTGGTTTGGATATACAAAGCCAGTTGATTTGCGTGGAATTTCCCTTTTAATTTGATACTAATAAAGGTATCCTGCGACACGACTGGTCTGCAGGTCATGACTTAGTGCATTCGCGATACCACTGCAGGTGGATTAGATCGAATCCCATGGACATCTATCACCTCGTCTTCTGTATCAGTAGGATAATTGATGGCAACTTATCCGCAGCTTTGTGGTTAAAAGCAGACATAAAAATCCGAGGATGAACCAGGGATATTCGGCAAACCGATAGATGCTGCGTATCTTAAGAATAGTGCCTTTGTCACGCCTAGCCTTGCCTCGGACAAAACGCCTCTTATGACATCCTGTGTGACCAATGCCCGGTTGATAAAACTGAAAGATCGTTTGCTTGATCTTCACTCTGACCATCTGCCTAAAGAAGCAAAGATTTCCAAGTGATTCTGTAGCTCTAATAGTGTTGTCTGGAAATTGTGAAAAATATTACATTTACATACCAGAGCTACTTCTGGTAGTGTAGGATTGATGTTACCGATTGACCGATTGCCATCTGCAAGCAGCTGAGATATCTATAAATATCCAGCTGGGGAGGTTAACCCACCCGTGGATATGAACCGAATTAGTGGGCAGCATTCAATTCGAGTTATCGAGAGGGGTGACGTGCATCTCCTCGAGGCTTCCCGGCACTGCTAGCTTTCATTAAGAAAGGGCACTTGGCCTAATTTACCTCGGCAACTCCGGATAGTTTGGATGGGTGACGGTGGTGCAACAGTTACAAAGACTCATTCCTATTACCAGGCCTAAGACAATACTCTGAGTGTGATGAAGAACAAAGCCCAGTAGAAGCTTCCAGTGATGGGCAAACTCAAATCTTCTTTTTCTTTGGTGTGATCCTGTGAAGGTCGAGCAAGTTCATTCTTGGCCTACTTCAACCCCAACAGATAGGACTAAGAATCTTTTGATGCTAGCATCCTAATATCACGGATTTGTAAACCACTTCCAGCTTGCTGACATACCTTTAAAAGAATGGCACTAATTCCGAAGGACCGGATACGGTGGACTGTGCATTCAGTGACATGCAAAATCGTCTGTTTGGGACAGCAATATTAGCACAACCAGACTGTTTTCCCAAGACGGTCAATTCGTACTAGACGCTGATCCTCGTAAGTACTGTGAAACAGTCTTTTTAATTTATCGCCAAAATAAAACTGTAAGACAAATGACTTATTTTTTGCGACCGAAATTAGCTATTTCACCGCTCCCAAAGTACCTTTTGAATCTAATCTAATTCCTAAGCAATTTAGACCTTCTTTTCTTAGGCTCCAAAGACTACAAATGACCTCTTGGGTTAAAGAGATTTCGTGTCCCCAAAACCCAACTGGCCCAATGATGATTTGATTTCAGACACAAACGTGTTTTTGATCGTTGAAGTGCTGATAACCTTTCACGATGACCCAATGGGAACCTGGGTGGCTGTCCGGACCATATGGAATGGTGCGCAGCCAAAATTACGCTTAATGAGCCTCAGATTAACCAATGGGACACCATCCAAATGACTACACCTGACTCACATGTGGTATAGGATCGAAATTTCTGAAAGTAACCATGACCAATTACAGAACGTTTCCAGCTCCCGTCACTTTTCCCGATGTGTATGACACATAATCCCGACAACGCCCAACAGACGGTATTTGCACATTCAGTGATGGTTAACATCTGAGACGCATTACCGTTCCACCAGATCTGCGAAAAGCTGGCCAAGTAACTGATCCCTGGAGCACGTCAGTGGTTTTAGTTTACATATAATGTAAAGGAAGGCAGCGATTTTTTTCAAGCACATGCAGTGTATGTGTCTAACTGAAGAATCTTGCACCAGCCGGATGTGCACCGCTGCAACCTAGGACAGCTAGTTTTTCCAACGAAATGACCGGTATTAATCACACCGGACCATTTCCGTGACATGAAAAAGAAAGGTGCTTATGATTGACTGTATTACCCAGAGTTTTGGAACCGTCTCATTAGTCTAAGTTTAGGCATGGTGCGCCGCCGTCTCAATGTTTACGAATAAATTCCCCGTCTAGCTGCATCGTACCAAATGCACTCTAAGAAAGGCAACACATTTGCAGAAATTCTGTTCCGCCTATTGTTCCATGTCAGCAACATCCGGGAAAATTCGAAATACCTCTTATTAACTTCGAAAATAATAGCCTCGTAGGACTACCTAATGACCCATTGGTGGGACTTTGAAAGCACCAGTGAGTCGCAAAATACTAGATCAGGATGCTGGAGCCTTACGGCGTCAACTTGTGATTAATAGAGCTACAGTTCAGTTCACCACTGGGAAACGTCCCATCGAATGCTCATTGGTATTTAGATAAGACCACCCTCGAACATACTATCGTCCACGGGGGCAGTGAAACAGATAAATGCCATAAATTTTGTCAGCTGCATTCACTCAAACCTGCAGTGCTGTCGTCAAACAGCCCGCTTACTCGCACCTACTGGCACAAAAAGAAAGACCGAAAGATTCGCTTTGATAGTCATACGTCCACCGGTGTCTGAACCCAATTGGTTGAATGCTGTTGTAAGAGCTAGTATCTCCAAATAAAGTCTTGCCCAATATACATCAATAAGCCACATTGTCTCATCTTTATACCAGTGTGATCTTCATCACCTGAAGCCAGTCGTTTATTCTAGTAGCTTAACTGATTTAAAGAAATTCCCATGAAATTCCGCAACTCATTTCTTTCTGTTTAGTTAGCTGCAACTCTTGTGGAGCCTACGTTGCACTACGTCAAAAATTTGCGAGCCTTCATTTCGGAATACGGTGGGACTCCTTCTCCCGGGTGACGCTGAACTCGTAGTTTATTATGGGAAATCCTACAGGAGATTCGTGCGACTTTTTTCAGAGATGATGTTATTTTCAAGTAAAATTTGTCGAAATTTTACTCACTGACTAATTGCGATAGATTCATCTTTCGTTCGATTTTGAGGCCAGTCAAGTCTGTTAGATATATTGACGAAAGGTCGTCAATGATAATTCTAAAATGGACGAACTTGTGTTGCGGTCACGGTCTGCACCTAATTTTAGTCGCTTTGATTCCTAATTATTTAGAGAGTTATACTCATTTCGGATGCGCCTGAACACGAGTTTGCAACCATTGTATGAATATCCCTTATGTTTTCCGCTATTCCAATGTTACTAAACTTCTACACTGTACATTATTTTTTGGAAGTGGTTCGCAGTCATTTCAGAAGGCCGGATTGGTGGGATGTATCCTGAAATGTGCGTAATCGAACTGAGACGCTCGAGTTAAGATATCAATTTTGACCGCTCTGCCATCACGAGGAGGTTAACAACGAAGCCGGTTTAGCATATAACCAAACAGTTGGAAGGCACAAATAGTCCGTGTTTTGTAGCAAACAAGATCTTCTGAGCGATCTCAATTTATCAGACTTTTGCCTCACCCGAGTTTCAGTCTTTTCTTTTCGCAATCTTATTTGGGATGCTTCTGTAACCCACAGCGGACTGGCAGGCCAATAGTCGCTTGTGAGTGTTCTAATCATCAAATCTCGGCAAACCATTTAACCATGAGGTGTCAATCAAGAAGTCAACATGAGTAGAACATAATTTGCGTGGGAAATGATTGAATATCCAGTATCAAAACCCAAGTCACCTCTGAGAAATTATGAAAGCTTACAGTAACGTTGTTTCATTCTTGTTTGGAATTAACGACGATGCATACCCGTCGATTTTAAATTGGGGTAAAAATCATATTTTGCCCCTAAGATTCCCGGGGTAGCTTCCATCGGATTTTCATCAGATGTTACCAACTGACTCGCTACCCATTCATTTCAGACCACTGACTTAAAATAAACGGAACCCATGCTGTAGACAACCTAATCATGGTGAAACTGTGATATTCAACTCCAAATTTCATACCAGATTCTCGTCTTAGGTTGGGCGCAACGCATATGCAATACTAGTGGTATCTCCCAGGATGCAGACAGCAGCTAAGACATGATCACTTTTCGTGGATTTTATTTTTCATGTGAATTTGTTGCTGAGACTGAGATTTTCCCACACAACATCCATCCAGCATGAAAGTGGAAGACTGTAAGGTTGATAATTAGCCACATTTGAAATTTCACCGTTAGAAGAATGGTAAACATTAAGAATGTGAACCTGGTTGCTTTTCGTTCGCTTAACGGAGTTTGGGTTCCAATCTGCTCCTGATGGATATGCAACGCCGACGGTTTTATGAAACAGGTAAGCAATTCTTTCATTCTTCTTGGCAGAAAAATTATTTCCGCAAAGGCCCATTAACTTTTCGATAAAACATGTCGAGATGTCCTTCAATTCATTAAAGGCAAACAGATAAAGTTTCTGCTATAGGTCTTTAAGAATAACATAGGCAGATGCTCTAATCCGCCTCTCATTAACTGTTATTTCACGCTCAAATACTCATCGCCTCCGAATATAGAAGTCGAACCATCCATGTTGGGTGAACCTGGGAGATACTGAACGGGTAGTTATAACTCGGGTCGGGTTAAGAATCTAATAAGCTTTTCAAGAAGTAATACATAGAAAATGTCCTCCACTGTGTAGCATAAGCGATCGAAGCAGCACTGTGCAAGACACTTCCGAAGAACGAGATTTGGTCCAAATTTGAAAAGCGATTTGTCTCAGCGGAGCTAAAGCCTACTCGCCGATGCCACCCTGGATTGAGTACCGCATGAAATCTACCGGCTGAACTAAAGGCTAGGCAGTACATCTCGATTCCTACTAAATTCAAGGGTATTCCACAATTGAATCAACTGAAAATTTTTCAAGTATTCCAGAAGAAGCTTTTATTACACTTATGGGAATCATGCGTGAGACAGAATAAGTGAAAAACTATGACCACAGGAAGGTCGTGGAGACCACGGGACCGATGGAATGCTCTTGCATCCGGTTTGTCACTTTGATGACTGACAAAGATCCCTAATTCAGCTGACTCAACTTAGTAGCATTTGATGGCTAGAAGAAAATCAAACGGGCCATTCTGAACTATGACTATTGGACAATTCAGAGAGAGGACAATTGACCATTTCCCAACTGAAAAACGGAGAACTGACAGCGATAGGTGGTCAGAAGAGTTAGGTATGGAATAAAATTGGGAATCGTCACCAGCAACTGCGCAATCAGTAAAAACTTTTTGTTCTATGACCACATTGGAATGGTTCTTACTGATAACAATGAAATTCAGATGATATTTCGTTGTTTCTAAATCAGAAAGCCGAATTTCGTTTTTAAATGCTTTTCGAGTGACACGAACTTTAAATTTATTGTGGCAGTACACTGGCTTCTTCCGAATTGTGAATCATTGCTAAGTGTTCCCCTCCGTGGCCGAGTAGGCAATTTTGCTTGGACTGAACGGATATGAGGTTTGTTTAAGAGCAACATATTGTATGGCTTCCTTTTTTGTGTGCCTTTTACAGAGTGCAGCTGACGATGATTTTCAAATATTTTTATCATAGACTTCTCTGCAGAAAATGCGGTTTTTGTTTACAGTTTATTGGATGTTATTTTAGCTAAAGTTTCTTTATTTTCAGTCTGTCACCAAAATATCAGTGCTTCCTAAGAAAAACCACAAAGTATCAAGTTTCATTACCTCCAACAGCATAATATGAACCCAATTAATCGCTTGAGTCTTGCTTTTACTAACCAGGATTAGGCTTCTTAGTCGGTTCATTCTTTTGACTGAATGACCCCCAAAGGTTTGTTAGATGCAAGTTTCCTGACTTCTGCACTATCTCTGGATCAATTTCGAAATGCCATTCATTTCGAAACCTTCGCTCCTTGTGATGTCTATGTTTTTCGTCGACAAGGAAAAATCCAAAAAGTAATATTTTCGAAGTCGATGAATTGGTCTTTTGCTCCCTTTTATTCCTTTATTTAATGGCCTACAGTCTTGTTCTATCGATACTGTGATCAATTTTTCTGCTGTATGGCAGGGTGCCATTCCGTATCGACTAATACGGACCTCAAAAATTATCTTCGATCCTTAAGTATACGGTGGACTATTCCTATCTGGATGTTTGGGCTACCTGTATGGGTACTGAATTTGCATCCTTCCTTTCTAGTTCTGTTCCTCTAATCATCTTCGCACTCTGTACTTTCTATCCCTACAGAATCGTGACAATATGATACCTGTGAGTGCCTCCAAGTGCAAGTTTTGACTGGTTCATTTTTGTTCATATTATTGTGTTACGACTTTCTTCCAGTTCGAAAGAACAACCAGCTCGACGTTGATTCTTTGATTCTACTAGTGACCGATTTTTGTGTGCTTTATCAGGCGGGTGATAGTGCATTACTGTAAAGTTTTCCTTCAGTGATAAAGAATATTGTGACGCCGAAGTATTGTCATGTGTCATCCAGATCTACTAACTGAGAGTGAATATGTGATCTTGGAAAATTGCACCCAATCCTTATTGAGGACACAGTTTGGCAGACCGTAGACTGCTTTATGACGGATTTTCAGACAGTATTAATGAGAGACGCTTGGGATAGTAAACCGGCCGTGGACGCTGGGATGTCATCCATGTCCCACTGAACTTCATTAGCCAACAAACCCTAGGTAATGTCATTTGAGTTTTTCTTGCCTTGGTTATCGTTCTCAAAATGTCCGATTCATTCAAACACTTATCTTTTGGTTCGGCGGGGGAGAACATGCCTCATGATTTGAAATGCATCAGCTAAAAGCCTACCGCATGTATGTATTCGTTATAAGTTTTGCCTATGGGTTGCACCCTAGAAGAACATGTATGTGCGTCCGTCTGTGTGTTTCTGTGTATACTGATGGCTTTGTAGGCCTTCGTCAGTGGGTATTTCACATTCTGTGCCTGCCATTACGTGTATTTGTTCATACTAGTCATGTCTGATTCTTTCATGTGTGGACATGTGTGCCTGTTTGCTCCACTGCGTAGCACGGGATCAGTCACGCATGTGCTCAGCCCATGTGGTTTTCCACTTAAGCGTCCTCAACTGAACCCTTCCATGTACATATATGTTGGAACGCACAACCGCAAACACACAAAGAACCACAGACACATGCATAAAACGATTGGCTTCTTCATGGAATGATGTGTCCCATGCCAGGCCCTGGAGGTGGGGCAACGAGGATGACCAAAGCAGACTGGCCAGAATGAGAACATGTTGTGAACGGTCTGAAGGATCACGGACATGACGACAGGACAAACCGCAGAGCTAGAGAAATTGCAGCACGCAGGTGTTAGTATTTTTGAACATATATTTTATTAGTTTTGGGATGGCGGCAGTCACGATTGCGACAAATAACCATCTCTTTTACTACATTTGTGCCTACGCATGGGAGTGGGTTAGCCATGCTGTCCTGCCGCCTTGTGGTCTCTCTCGGCCGGACTGCTCATGAGCAGAAGTGTGTGCAAGTGTATGATTAGTTCTAGACATTGCCTTGCGCGTGCGTCCGCATGTGTTAACTGACCCGCAAATCAGCACCTATGTTCACTTTATGCATTGAAATGCGTTTGCAGAAAGAGGGGAGGATAAAGAAACCGAAACAACCTGAAATCTAAATGAGTAGAGAGAACGTGACCATTTACCACTGAAAGTGATACAGTATCCCAGCGATAGCCAATTGGTTTGGGAAAATTAAGCATTCATTGCTTATTTGTGCTGTTCCCAGTGCCATCATCCTCATCGTCGTTGCCTTTGCCACCATCGCTATTAGCATCATTGTCATCCTCGCCATCATCGTCATCGCCATTATTATTCCCGTTACAAAGACCATCATTGACCAAACTAACCCCATTGGGATCACCAGTGGACAACGACTAGTGGACCAGGACGAAGTTGGAAAGGACTGACCCACGATTTCAACAGTCATTGTAAAGTCTGTCACCTTCAGCTGTTCGTCTGTTAACGCCCGTACACGAACATACAAACATACACGCATCGTCTAGTCTGCGAAACACTTAGACCCGGGGAAAGCCAAAACAGGTCAGCTGAGTACGACATTCAGTTGAGAGACACGCCATAAATGGTGAAATGCACACAAGCGCTCCGGGCACACCGTACTACTTAAACATTTCTAACGATACAAAGAAAACTGAACAAGAGGGAAAGCATCATCCGTGCTCACATCCACCTTTTTGTCTGGACACAAAAGTTCATTGCACAGACCAAGTTTATCGCACAACAAGGGAGATAATGATCCGTGAGTCATCGGTACCTAGAAGTGAGCAGGATAGGGAACCGGAGACCGAAACTAATCCGGAAGTCGAAATGGTTTTTATGTGGTGTGATCCAAGTAATTCCACATCATCGGACCCCAGAATTGTTTCTGGACGAGCACTGTACGCATCAGATTCGAACAAATCGGAATCGAACCTGATGCGATCCAGTGTGGAGCTCACATCACCTGAGAATCAATCAAGCGAGATTAAAGGACATGGTCTGCTTGATTCCCCGATGGATGAAGACGAATCTCTCACCGCTGCGAAACCCAGCTGTTTGGAATCCAAGCTATGCTCCGTTAGTGCTCCTGGAGAGAGGGAAGCGGACCCAATCAAACTATTTATTGGCCAAATTCCTCAGTGGATCGAGGAACGGGATATACTGCCGCTGTTTGAAGCTTTTGGACCAATACATGAGCTGGTCATTTTGCGTGACAGGTTCACGCGGGCACATAAGGGTAAGTGGATTAGTTGCTAGCTCGTTACGAACTCTCATTCCCTACGATATCAGGGAAATGTGGTGATATTCACTACCTTTAACTGATGGAAAACAGTTTAGTTTACGAGCACCGTTTAATGGACCAATGAGGCATGCTAAGGTTTCAATAAACAGTTCGTTGACAGCTTCTGAGAACAATTACCTGTGTCACGAGAAACACCCACAAATACAAAGGAAATACAGAATTATTTGTTATGAAACGGATTCGTGTCAAATCAACAGATTTATGAATATCATGTTAGTGAGTTAAGTAGATTATATACGCAATATCATCATTAGGCTGTATGTTAACATAGTAGTCACTACATAAGTAGCGTCTTTTGTAAAAGCCACAGTTGAGATCTTGAGACTATTTCGTAAATTCACATTTATATCCATTGATAGTCGATATGACTAATGTTTTCTATCTTTGGCACACGTGTATTAAAAAAAGGTTATTCCTAAAATGAATTTTGTCAGACATCGTTCGTCCTACATGGCAGATGCTGTTTCGTAGGAGCGTTGACAAATGTTAGTCCGGCTGTGACTTTAAATAACGCAGATGAACAAGCCTTTAACGAAGCTCATTTTGCCTCGATTTTGCAAAGACCAAGTGGAAAACGGATGCGGTCTGATTTATTTGGGGAAATTCAGGGCAGATCTTACTGTTAAATCAGGTGGACTTTCACATCCCTCTTGCACATCACTCACCTGTCAGAGTCAACCATTTTAACATGAGCACAAATTCAAAATTTGGAACTAATGTGAAAATTATCAATTTTTCCAAGGAAGAATCTGCAAGTAGAGCTTTTGAAACCCCTGACCACTAATGTGCTAGACGTTTTGATTTGCCAGCTTCGGTTGACGTAAAACATTTCCTGAGACATGGTTATTCTGGCCTTGGAATCTTTTCGCCTGATGATCTTCGATGTGTTGAAGCTATGCCAAGTGCTTTGGTACATTCAGTTTTCTGAGTGCAGTGCATGGTAAGCTTTTAAATTGTGGTTTTAGGGAGAAGGATAGTGAAAACGAAATGAAATTAATGAGGAAGTGCTGATGTCAAAAACATTATACATATTATAATTAGGAAGGTGGTCAGTATTATTCTTAGGCGAACTGTTCAAACACTGTTCGAAGGGTTACGTACAGTAGCCAACTTAGGGCGTACAAAACCCCAGTGCGAACGTCATTATTGGGTTGACTGGAATCTAACCGGAACAGGCAGCTCCTAATGTTCCAACCCCAGTAAGATTTCCTCTTTCGAATTTTTAGGTTTTCGGTATTTGTTTGGTTCTTTTCGCTTTACGTTACGAATGAGCATTGCTTTTGGAATAGACCAAAAGCCATTGAAAGGTTACGAAATGACGAGATTGATAGGAGAAGAAGGGATCCAAAATCGAAAAATTTAATGTCCATATCCCACTGCCATATACATTTGACAACTTCTCGTCAAGGCCATGTCTGTCATTAAGAAACCATGTGGACATTTTGCAGCCTTTTGCTCAATTAAATAGAAATCACCAGCAGGGCATATCCTTCGCGCTAGAATAACGACACGAAAGGTTTGAAGGTGTACATCAAAGCCGTCACACTAGCCCGATTGAAGCTTTCAAAACTACATCGGACTTCAGCAGTGCGTGACACAACTATCTAATCAACCACCGAATGTTTCGGGTCACAGTAGGCCTTGAAATTGTCCAGTGGGTCATTCGAAAGCCATATCCTCTCTATTAAGGGAAGTTTATTTTTTACTTATACACGATATTTAACTAGTCACCATTATCGATCATATGGGAACCCGGATAAAAGAAAAGACTTTTGAAAATGGTTCTCCTATTTGTTTGACTGAGGCCTCAAAATTAAGCGAATATATTCAGGAAACATGAACGACAGTTGTGAAGCGGTCACTGTGGTTCACATACTCCACTGTTTTGGATGGACTGTTTGAAGTGCAAGGAACATTGGAATGGAACCAAAAATTATGAATCAAGCTAGAAAAAAATCCAATTTTAATGAAACGAGTTTGGCGGCGGATGGACTAGGAGCGCTAAAATTTCAGCAGCTGAAACGATGGATGGTACACCAATTTTCCCATTCACTCCTTAATTCAATCTGCCCGGGCACCTGGTACGATGAATTAGCTTAGTTACATCTCAGCACCGATGACAAATGCGAACTCTGTTTCACAGTTTCTCATTTCTAATGGTTTAGTACCTGCGACAGGTGAGACAGAATTCTTTCTCATCAAATGCATGATTTTCTGCCACTAAACCTCAGTGGGCACTCAAGTCACCAGCATACATTTGTGATATGCTGCGGACAATAAATCTTTCCGATCACGGTCATTTCATCGAGGACGTCTGACGATTAGCAGTGCGCCTGATTAAAAGAAAGCGGACAGCCCGAAAATAATAATTCATTTCATTACCCACGCATTTCTGACTAATTCATTTTGGTGTTGGCGGGGTCCGAATCGTTGTGGCAAATTGAAAGCCAACTTGTTACAATGGCAGTTCCAACAAACTTAACCTTGATGGTAAACTCATCTGAAAGTACGGAATTCAAATCTTTTAGTGCAAACCAGTGTAGCATAATTTGACCGTTCATTGTGATAATGTCTCGCATAAGGACCAGGCAAGTGCAGTTTGTCTCCCATTAGGCTGACATTATATTCATTGGAAGGAAGGCAGTGGGCAAAATTTGCCAAATACCACAAATAATACCACTAATTTGATCGATATTTCTGCTTTCTTATCTATTTTCTTAAGATGAGTTTTGAATTCAGTATTTCTATTTTGGTGAACGACTTTGATACTCAAGTAGGACAAATTTCATGGAAAAATATTTGAATCCAATGACCTGGTTTAACACAAACCCATGTTGTCGAAGGTGACCAGTAGCTTTCTGTACCACCTTTGGAAAAGTAGATAAAAAGCTAGCAAATTTATAAACCTTCTAGCCAGCAGTTATTAATGAAGCTTTGGAACAAGCTACCCTGTTTCCATTCTCATTCATAGTGTGCCTAACCTCGAAGTTCAACTCATATAGCATTTTTGCTCATATCTGTCTACAATCGTTATACTGAGACATGAGCCGACAAGCGCAAATAGAAAGACGTTCACTGGAAAAATCTGGAATATAATAAAAAAGTTAAAGTCGGAGGCCTTTTTAAGACGCAGACGTTTCGCTTATTGTTGACGACTTTACGCGCAGAGTTATGACCGATTTTAAAGGTTTCGACTATCACTGGTTCAATAAACTTGATTACAAAATGGTTTAAAATGTACTGTATCTCCATGGTTCTAAATTTTGGTTAATTTGGTAATGATTTCGCAAAGGGAAGTGTCATGATCAATTGCGTGTCGACCACATAAATCAACTGTTGAAGAAAGCATATTTGTATACAAGATTTTTTTCCTCGTTAGTGTAAGTAATTTTATGAGGTCACGTTTTCAAGAAGTTCCGATGAAGAGGCGAACTCTCCAATCAAGAAGACATGCTGTTTGCACTGGAATATTTGGTAGGCAACAAAACTGATAGATTCCATCCTTTCGTACAGTGATCAGGCAGTCGTAAGTATAGGTTTGTTTTACAGACATTTTAATGACTGATGCCGTGATTAGATGTGTCCGTGGAACGGCTAACTCCGTGCACATCCTTGATTTTTCCCCTCTTTTTTCAGCTCCTTTAGATATCACGTGACCCATCCGTTCGGTACGTAGACAAGTCACGTTGGTTCAATAGCGTATGGAAAGGACACATATGTGTCGTCTGCATGTATTAGCAATTGTTGTAAGAGGTTCAGTTGTGCAGTTGAACAAAGTGATAAGAAATATATGCTCTGGAGGCGATAATTAGGCCATTATGAGGAAGTCACTAAGGCGTTAAAAATGAACGCAGCGTTAGCACGATCAAGCCTCGATTTCGATCCCTATCTAAACCTATACACATTTGTCTACACTCAACGTAAAGAGCCTGCTTTTCAGTCGAGACGAAATCAGTTCTAATCATGTTTTTGTCACCTGGGCTGCATATATGTCAGTAACAGGGTTAAGATAATTTGTGGTCGATTGGAATTAGGGAGGGAGAAAAATAGACCGAAGCGCGAACAAATAAGCAGCACTTACCTCAAATTCGCTGTTAAGTATCATACGCGTGCTATGATATAACTGATATCCGCATGAGAGAGACACGTTTTACAGATCTGAATGTTGGTAGGATCAAGAAAGAATAAGCCGAAGAAGATAGGAACACGATCAGCATAAATGCCTGCATTCATTTTAACAAAATCTTGTTTACATATGGTTTTGTAGGAGTGCAACTAATGTTGTTATTTGTTTATTCAGACATGTGTTGCTTAGCAACTCTGATGTAATGTGAACCCAGTGAGTACTTGGGTTAGAGTGGATCTATGGATGATAGAAGTAAACAGACGTTAGTAAGCGAAGCTTCTACCGGTGTCCTAGCAACAGAGACCTATTGCTACTGCAGTTCCAAAAGTACATCTGATTTTATTCGTTAAATTTTGATTGTGCTTTCGTCACAAATTTTCTGTGCAACGAAATTCCATTTTAACAATGTGACCGCTTGAGTGGAATGACGTTGAGCCTTTCCATTTACCGATTTACGATGCACTATTTCATCAGGATTTCAAGCCACTTAGGCCAGTGTAAAAGTAATTGTTTTAATTCATTTGGACATTATTAATGTTGTAACACATTTTACCGCTTTTTGATCGTACCCATTTATGTTGATGCTAATCATGAATCTCTGACTGCGTAGACGGCCTGATCGAACTAGATGCGGCAGAGATTTTCTGACCAACAGATTTTCTATTGATTTCATATCGTTTCGCTATAATTTTGTTTAGTAACTACCCAAAGATAAATATCAAGTAACGTTTACGGAAATAGATCTGCTTGAAATGAGAAAAAACAGAGCATATTTCTAATCTAACTAGTTTGACAAAATAACGAATAAGATAGTGTGAGTCATGTGTGAACGATTTGCTTTACCTATACTAGGCGTTAAACAATGGGCTTTGAGGAGTTGGTGAAGAGTAGCAAAATACTGACCAGTATAGAATTTCTGTATGACAAATTCTCATTTAAAGCAGCTTACTCGCTTTTCGCGATCTGTTTTTGCCGTGGTAAAATTGGGGAAGAACGAAATGAGGCCTGGCAACGGTAAGTTTGATTTCAGGACGCCCCAGCTAGTAGTTAGCCTCACCGATTACTGACAGGCACGCTCTTGTCAGTGATCACCACCTTACACAAGAATGTGATCTGAGATGAGGACAGACCTCTCCCAAAGATGTAGCAATGTTAGCCAGGTATGGTTGACGCCAATCACTAGATTAGGTGCACGACGTACACGCTGGACCAGTTGTACCGTTTCAGTCCCAAGCTACGGTTGCGATTACCCAAATTCATTAGAAAATTCCTGGACTCCACTTGGTAACTTTAGAAATCTGTCTGAAATAGTGCAGAAATTTACAAGACGGCCAAAGATACAGGATTAATGATCGGAGTTAAAATAACTCCCTTTGATCCCAGTACAGCAAAGGAAATTTAGTAGATTATTTTGTTCTTCATTCGCCTAACTGCTCAGTATGAACAAGCTCCGAATCGAAGCAGAAAGTGTACCTGGTACTTCCAGTCGTGTAACATCTGACGTAAATATACCTTTTGCCGACAATCAAACAGCAAGATGATATCGAATACCGGTTCACGGCTGCTGGCTACTTTGACAGCGCAGTAAGCAAATGGGAATAGGAGTTAAGGGAAAGTAGCCAAATTATTTTCGAACGTCATGTTAATGATGGAAATACAATCAAGGCCTGTTCGTAATTGGTTGCAGAAGACAGATATGTTTATTTGTATCAATCAAGGATTGAGACTACTTTCGGATTGCTGTTACTGCCCTACAGAATGCTCACTTTGACCCTATGTTCACCTTGGACACGAATGACCACATTTTACCGTCGGAATTAAGATTTACCTGTGCAGTGCTTATTCTAATCTAAAGATTTTATTCAAAAATTGATGTTCCGTGTGAAGTATCAAAAATCCGGTTGCCACGATTGGCTGGGATGCCAGGAGATCAATGATATCATCTGTTACATTGAATAAAATCGTCATTACTTTACACTAGCTTCACGCAATTGGTTAGCGAATCTAATCTGTAGCCTTCGCGTTATTGATTGTGCTACTGACATGGATACCGATTGACACACCGTAGACCAACAATCCAAACCAATCGTGTACTCCTTTTGAACGTTTCAAAACAAGTCCCCGTAAGAACCAATGTTTAGTAATCATTTAGACGCAATACGCTCGGCGGCAAAACAAATTGGCCATCAAGAGTAGAGGCATCATGCTTTTAATTTAGTAGCTAGGATCCTGATAAGTCCTCTTTTCCTATCTGTTCAGTTCATGATTTATGTCAGCTAACACGAGAGTCACTTCATAGTGAGCTACATCTCTGTGCAACGCGCGCTGGGAACTGGTTTACCCATTCTCCTGCCGAACTGAGAATGTTATCAATTGTGCCTGTATATTAAAGATATCATGGATAAAATAATCCTCACACTTTGATTTGATGCATTTCTTACCTCGATGAAATGTTGCTCCGAAAGACCCCTTGGAATTTTCATGTTTACGTCGAATTATTTGGAAATCTTTACTACAAACAAACTTTTTCAGGCATTTTCTATTATGCAATTGTCCTGCACACTTGGAAAAAGAAAAATTTGGATTTATTTAAACCCCTGCTTCCTTACTGTAAAAGTAGTACAAGAATTTGATGGACAGCTGCCGAATGAACAGGAAGTTTCAATTCTGTTCGAGAAGCCATAGGCAATGTTAGACCAGCATTACCCTGTATTCTATCAGTTTCTAAGGGATAAATTATTCCTTGAAAATTACCACTGAGCACATTGAGAAAACACAAGTTGGTGAACAACCTTGTTTTCAGTGATTCGTACTCACGCCATTACATCACTATATATCTTAACAAAAAATTTCACTATAGGAAGGTTTGGATTAGTCAGGTACAAATATGGGTGGGGAAGAGATTTGTGGATAAATTATTACCCTGTATAAATCCACATTGGTACATTCGGTCACTGACGTTTTTTCATGCAAATGAAACAAAGGCAAATCCAGAAATAACATTTGGTAAGTTGTTGTTTTTTCTCTCCAAGCACTGAGCACTTGCGCAAGCGATCTGGCCTTCAATCATCTGTTCAACTAACTTTATTCCGGTATTGCAGGTGGCGCTCATTCAGTACACCTAGTTGGCATCCAATTCAAATCTAATCGATCATTGGCTTTACATACGTTAATGATTTTCACCAAAGGCACAAAAACGCACTAGAAGATCAGATGATTAAAAGTGATCCCAAAGACAACAATTGGTCGGTGGAGTTTCCAAAAGATTTTCGAGTTCGGTCTTCATAGCCTGTTGCGCAGCAATTTTACAACAATGAATAATTAGTACCGGGTATTTTGAAAAATAAGCAATCCCATGGTTCGCATGATTTGTTGCCTGGATTAGTCATACGGCACTCCTTAGTTTGTTCCCAACCATAGATGAATGGACATTTACAGTCCATTTTAGCCGGTGATACACCTATACCGATACATGCATTACTAACTGCGGATCCCTAGAGTTGATTTAAAGGTTCTTCAGTTGACATAAACCTGTGTACCATTTGTTCATTTGGTGTAGGCCCTGCGATTGTTAGCAAGAGGCGTAGATGATGTTTCGTTTTAAATTAAAACAAGAGCCAGCGGACTGTTAGAGAGGCGTTTCAAGGCTAAACGAAATTTGTTATAGCAGCGCTTTTAGCTTCCACCAATGAGTTCGTTTGTCTGGCAACTTATTTGCCGATCATAGAAAGTTTGCCAACTCTGAACCACATTTTAAGATGTGCGTGGTAGATACCAAAGACATATCGTTTGTCACTTGCAGCAATTTCCGCATCATATCACGAATGACACATGAAAACTCATTCGATATTGGTTTGAGCAAACAAGCCCATAGGAGGTAGCCCAATGAACTCCATGGTTGAACATCTTGCTGAAAATAAAGATTGATTGTTCTTCGCTCCATTATTGTAATTTACTCTTCTTACTCTTTTTTTCTAGTTCTCTTGCAATAGCAATTGCCTCAGTTTTCCTCTTCTTTTCATTCACGAATTATTCTTTTGGGGCATTTCCGTAGCTTTGATTAGCTGATCGACTGCTATCATGACTACTCGTCCCCTTTTCCACTGCCTGAAACGCTTGCCAAACATGTCTACCGAGACCGATCGATAATATTATAAATAAGCGACGGATAGAACTGTTCTATACTGCAAACCTCTGTTCGTGTTTGTCAGAAAATATTTGAAAAACCGTGCGCAGAAAAAGTGATACATTCCTGCTTTATAATCCAGGAACGAACCTCGGTTATCGGGAGTTTTACCACGGTCCCACACGCACTAATGGGAGAATGCTGCATGTTATTGTGGATATCAGGACAATGAGTTTGTACTCACAAACTTGTCAAACAATCTATAATAATTAAGGAGCTTTTCAAAATGGAAACTAAATTCTGAACAGTTTTGCAAAAGCTTAGCTGACAATAAAGGCAACCGATGGAGCCTATCGTTTTTCATGAATAGAGGAATTTTGAGCGTTGTTTCTCATATTCGTTGGTTTATTTCAGGTAAAAGGTAAACAACTCAACCGATTGTGATGGCAACTGAAAATCAGTCAAATGATGCATCGCGCAAATGGTTATGGGTCTTCACGAGAGGATGCGCAATATTCAGGCACATAAAAATTCTTTATATATAATTAAAATTCTCCAGCATGGTGCAGGCGGATTTCTCCGATTGTGAGGCGGTTATTCACCCTTTGAGCCTCTTGAAATGTTTCCAGATGACTGTGCACTTCGAATAGCTCTACTGATGAAGTCCTACGCACTGCCTTCTAGTAGCTGAGTTATTTTCACCCGAATGCGCGCACAATCGCAAAACCTCGATTCAAGCTGACTGGTATGTTGTAGTTAGTTTAAAAGAGTTAACTAAACAATCATTCGAAGCCAACCTCGGCGGCGTATGAAGCATGCGGCTGCATGCCCACCATCATCCATGGCGAGGGGACATGTTGAACACTCAGAACTTCCGGTTCTGTCCACCTGACATATGAACTGAGTGGCTTTTCCTCTGTCCCTAAGGGGCCACGAAACCTTCAGGTCATCCAACTGCCTTGTAGGTTAGGCCGTTTGATCAGAGGCTGGGCGCGCAGTCTGTACTTCGGTTTTGGGCCACCACTTAACAACCAGCTATCGGCGAACCGTAGATTCTGATTGAAAGCCGAAGAACGTGAAGATGGAGGATAGAACAGATACCATGTGTGATTAACTGCACACGTTGTTTCTTTTTCTGTCGTCTTTCCCCTCGTTATTTCAATCCTTCACCGTGGTTCTAATTGCAAATGATCTGTACATGAATAATACCACCAATAATAATAATAATAACAGGAGTAATAACAGTAACTGTTGTAGCATACTTCAATCTGCTGGTTGATGAAATCGATGGACAAATACGATATTTTCTTTCAACCTAGGTTTTTGGTTCCGTAAATCGTCCTAGGTTTAATTTTTAGCAGCTGAGTTGCCTCTACCCATGTTTCACCGCACCATGGAGCAAAAACTGGTCTGTTTGCGTAGACTAACAAGAACACCACCGATTAGAACATGAACTAAGCTGTCTTCTCAGAAATTTGTTTGAGTCACCGGTGGGCATGCAATATTCGAAATACTGTTAGAAAAATGCACAAACTCGGTTAACTTGCAGCACCATTCTACAGTTAGTCGTGTTGAGTCCATATTTTGTATACTTGACGGAATTGGTGTTTCGATAAGTCTCCGAGCGCAAATTATCTGACCCTAAGGCATAGAATTTGGTGGCAATATTGTGAAAACATTCTGGTTCTTTACGTTTTATTCACTATGGATATTGCTGATACGTTGGTATCTTTTGGAGGGCACCAAATGCCGTTCTGTAGATGTGAGTAAACACAAGAAAAATTGTCTTATACTTGTTTTATTCCCATACGTGCAGGGATGAGCCCAAAAAACGACCTGGTTCCTCGAATTGAGGCATTTGGAGCACGGTTCATTCTTATTCGACTCTTAAACAGCACTGGTATTTTATGTAGTAGATTATGTAAAATATTGGCGCCATCCTTCTGTGTCCACTCTTCATCCATGTGGGGTCGGAAAAAAAGCCGAATATTTTCTTCGTGTTGGTTACACCCCACCGATTATAAATGATTCTGATTACTCGCCTGACATTCTACAAATGTCTGCCATATCAAATCGGCGATTAACAAGTATTTATTTGTCACTTAGTCGTCTAGTTTTACAAATTGGACGAGATAATCCATAGAAAATGAATAATCCGCGGGTTGCTACAAGATTTTCGGGGATTATGCTACTCGGTCTCCCTTGCCACAAGCTTTTCTATAACAGCCGATACTATTGCTTATTTCTAGTGAATGTTGCTCTTTTATTTAGTTTCTGTCAGCGATGTGCCTTATAAGTCCCAAGCCACTTGCCAGTACCGATTCGAATTTGTAAAGTCTGCTGATTGAATATAGTCAAGTATCAACCCTACAGGTTCAGAAAAGCTGACCCGATTGGGCTGGGGTAGGATTGCTCTGCGTAAACGTGTAGCATATTCCAGAGTCTAGTTTATTCTATGAAACTAACTCCCCAGATAATTTTCTTTATTCTGTATGCAAAAGTGTTCAAAACTTAAAGAAATGGGTGACTCCTAATTGTAAGCTTCCAAAAACGGAATTGACTCGCAGTACTCAAACCAAAACACCGAATAATTTGTGTTCAAGCTCTGTGATAGCAAATGCTTCTCATTGTGTTGGGCTCACAAAATGACAGCAAAATCAGTAGAAAAGTAAGTTCACCCAAGCTTCCAACACTATAATCTTGCAGCATTGTCAGTCATCATGCCAGAGAATAGAATTCCGGTTTGTTCAGTTTCGGCGACTAAAGACACTGAAACCTCAGTGGTTCTAACCAAATAACCTGTATATTTTAGCTCTAACAATCAGAATACCATATTTTGTGGACCAGGGATATAAAGTTGTCCTCTAGTGAGAAAACCATTAGTGAGAACCTGATTTGTAATCCACTGCCTGTTCTGCAGTCGACGATGGGAAGTTGCCTGATCAGTGTCGAACAGTAGAGATTAAGTGCAAGTATCTGTCAAGTTCCTTTATTGACATAACATCTCATCGATCGGTATGATAAACTTGAGGAAAAAGTCTTTTGTGTATTTTATTTTTTGGCTGTTTCTTCCTTTTGAAGTTGTTTCCATTTTATAAAACTGTCTTCTGTAGTCAAAGATTCCAAAGTAGTCGAGTGACGAAATACCGGTTTATTCGAGGTCAACTTTCTTTTCGTACTTTATTTTGTTCTGAATCATCAGTTGACTGGTGTTGTGAAAAACACATGTAACAGTTTGTGTCCACGTTCCAAGGACTGGGCCACGAGACTGTATTTGCAAGTTCTCACTTCACTCTCGATAACGGGACAGCTTTTTCGTTAATCAATACGAGGGAATTTTCCACCGAGATTATGCACTGGCAACAATGTACGTGTGGCTAAGTTAGCATACATTTTCGGACTGGATCTAAATGTCCCGAATACATGCAATTTTTGTGGTTGTGATAAACTAAGGTCCAATTATGTAACTGATTTTTATAAGCGCATAAGACGTATAGTACGGTGTGGTCACAAAATGAAGAACTATCCGATTTGTGTTAAGCGCCTTGGTTCCCGCCGAGTACATTTTGGCTGGATTCCGAAATATTCACGAGGAGTTTCTTTTGCTGTTTGCACGCAACACAGGTAACTTAACTAGCATTTTGACTGAGATAAGCGGAGGGATGTTTTAATTTACTCCTATTTCACATTCGTAATACGTTAACCATATACGTCGTATTCAATTTTCCGCAATAAATTTCCCTCAAACAGCCATTTCAATCCAAAAACCTGAAGGGAAACCAATGGCTCTTCTTTATTAATTGGCATTCGCGCTTGTAATTGCGAAGATCCTTGGAAAAACGCCGCTTCGTAATTATGAAAGGAGCCAGGTCTATCAATCTGATGACAGGGCACTTTAGCGGTATACTTTGAAACGAATATGCAACCTTTTCAATAAGAAGGATTAAAGATTTTCCGCAGGTCAATTTAGCTGTCAAACTTTAAACTGTATAGTTTAATATCAACTGTATCCCAGGAAGCTGTGGGCTTGAAAAATTGCCGCCAAGGACAATCCAAAAGGACATCATGTACACGGAATTTTCACCGACACGGGAAGAGGACACGTAGTTCTGTAACATTTGTCATGATAAGACTGTTTTTCCGCGGCCTTGTTTAATGTCGGAACAGGTGACGACATGCAGCCAACTTGTCACAGATTTTGTATTGGCTGATTAATGATGTAATAACAAATCGTATCCTGAGGACAAACTGGCAGAACTTGTGGCTGAGTGGTTTCGTGCAGAATATCCTATCTTGCGTTCATGAAGACTTACAGCGAAGAACGGACGCGCAGCTGACTAATTTTTCAAACTGTCTGCTTAGAAATGCCGGTCGAACAACCTCTGCAATACTTTTTGTTCACCGTGTACCAAACACAATGGCTTAACAGTCAGTCATCAACAATTTGTGTACTCGCAGTGAGAATGAAAAGCTCAACTTTAATTGGCACGAAGATAAATTGCCATATTAGATTAGTCGCGTAAATTTAAGACCCTTACTTTCGGGAGCGTATGTATTTGTTGTCAATCCGTGAACGAAACAATGGCGCAGTTGTTCATTTGAAAGGAACTCCGATTCAAACGGACTATCCTTCTTCCTTCACCTCCACCCCATGGTAGAGTTACTGTCAGGTCAAAACTGACATTTTGACCAGGAATCGTCAGGAAGCTACGATCGCTGTACGTTATTTGGTATCACTCGGTCAATGAATCGCCTTTTTGATTCCTTAGTCTATAATAGACTAGAATGGACAGTATAAAACCACGTCTCGCTGTCCTCAAACAGAACCGATTGCCTGTTATTCCAGCTGATTTGCTTGCTAATTCATAGCACACGGAGGATTGCAATCTGTTCTTATGACATTAACTGGAATGGTGTTGTTCACGAAAGCCCATTTACAACAGTTGAAAAGATCTGCAGACATACAGAAAAGAGGTTAAATTAGTGGACTGAAATATCTATGGCTAATTCGAATAATCCACGTGGAAAATGAATGGTCAGGACTTGGCGAGGAGCGGGATTTAAACTGAAACGAAGGATCCTTCGGCTACACTTGTAGCTCCTAAATTACCAAGAATACTGGAGTCATTTTAACGGTGATCAAATTAGTGAACGAATTTTTCCGTCGAATCGTAGCGATATTCTTTTCAAAAAACGAGGATGCAGATTAAAAGAAGGTTGGATTTCTCTTCGTAAAGTCAATATCAGCTGAGGTTAACAACCTATATTGCACTTTTCTTTCGTGACAGTCCTTCGGTTCATGTGCTCAAAAGTTTCACTGCGTCGTTGTCATGGCTACTCGCGGAATAGGGGCTGATTTGCATCCCCTCTGCTTACGAAGTTTCAGATTAGTTCGGAATCCACGTTGAAAAATTTTGGTACTGTCATATTCTAATTGGCGGCATTTAATTGGATTGTGAGTGGAAGTTGCTGAATCACACTACGTGTTTGACCGATCATCAATTGATAGGGACCAGAATATACTACAGAAAATATGTAATCATTGTCCACTTTTACTGATGAAGTTCTTTCAAAACTTCCGAGGGCTTCATTTTCCTTTTTCACGTTGTTGCGATGACACCATTAGAACGGTCTAATCCAATTTATTAATAGCCACAACTATATGGGACGTTCCTATCCGCAGAAAATCCCACAATTATGGCAATAAAATTACAGTTTTTTAGTTGCAAAGACTGACTTTACTTAAACTCAGAGAAACAAAGCATGTGTTTCGGCCCACGTTGTTTGGAAAAGCTGATTTACCAGAAACTGCTTTCACAACCGTCGAATTTGGGCAATTACTTGCTTTAATTCAAACTTGCACCCAAATCCTGCTCCCTTGTGGGGTTTCAAAAAATTGGGCATGGTGACAGATCACGTCTATCTGCGGCACGTATCAAGGCATAGAGTTCCGAAAGCGAACAAGGTATTCATTAGCTGGGATCAGTTATTTTGTTGTCTCAGACGAAACTATCATCCCGACTACATGTGCTCCGTCCCTTCGTCTCTCACGCTGACTTACTTGTCCTATCCCTTATCACAAATTTTGCCCAGGTTTGATGGAATCTGGCAAAATTCATGTAGGTTTGCCACCACCAGTGATATTTTAATGATAGGTTTGATGTAAATTAAACATACAAAAGGGGGAAAAACCAGACCCGGCGACCACCTCCACGATCAGAACCGTCCCTAACGGTTCCTTATAGGGCGAAAGGACTCCGGTGGGAATGTGCCATTATCACGTAGCAATTCATTCTCAAAGCTGGCATTCAACTGAAAACTGTCCGAAATGGTGGACTTAATTTCAGAACAGGAAATAAAATATGCTCTTATTAGATTAGTCGTTTTTTCGCTCTTTTCTCTTTCAGACTCTTTGTGGTTATTTGTTTGTTTGTCTGTTTGTTTACCTTTTCCTTGCGTTCTGTTATTCAGTCGCTTGGAGACATTCCGAGAGTAGGTAGTATAAAAAGGAAACCACTTGTCACTTACAAAAAGGCCTCTATTGAGTGCGCATTGGTCGAAAGGCAAGAAAAAAGCATACACAAATCCCATGGAACCGAATAAAATTAATGTTTTCCAATACCTCACGACAGTGAACCTACTGCATCATTATTTGTTCGCTGTTACAAGGAAAACCAGTGCAACAGAAAAATTACACTTCCTTGAAACTTATTCGCCCACGCATAACTCAAACATTTTCGTTGTTTTTATATCAGTCACCTTTTAAAGAGTTCTGTCATTGGTATGTTCGAAATGTCAATACTACTCACTATCCCAGTCTTTGGAATGCACTCATTGTTTCCTAGTAGTATTTTGGCTCATATCCGTCACCGATCCTACGGCGATTACAGACACTGAGTCACATTCAGATCTACCTACTTGGCTGCTTATATGTGAAGGGGTAAGACATTGAAAATTACTTCGCACAGTTTGTATATGTCATCAAACTGGGTGATAGATGGTTTAATTCGGTTAGCAGATTCGTTTACTCAAGTTTCGAGCAGCAATAGGAGTAAAGTAGATCTGTATTGATTGAATGGACACATTGGTTTTTACGTGTCACGTTCGAATGTTTGAAGTTTGATTGCTCGGGCGAACTATTATGCAGTCCACAACGGCGATGGGAAAAATTCAGTTTTGTTTAAACGAATGTTGCCGGTTCATAAGTGCAAAGACACCCTTGTAGCAAAATCTCACTTTGACAGTTCCCTGTTATCTACACCAGTGGAGATATTGGAAATGGATAAAATGCTAGCCACTTAATCTTAGGTTTCGCTCCGTACACTTATTAGAGGAAAATTATTTTAATAATAGGTAATCATTTAATTAGCAAATGTGCTTCGTACTGAGATCAGCAGACGACGAATCTGGATGAAATTCCCACACACGTCTATTAATAATCACTAACTCAGACCAATCAAAGTACGAAGTTGGGGTACATTTTGCCCAGTTCATTTTCCTGGTGATATTTAGCCCAAGCACTGACAAATTGGTTGCTTCCCAAAATGGTGCTCTGAGCAAGCCAAAAAATTGGAATTCGTCATGGAAAGAAAATTTTAGTTGAGAAAACAAGCATATCCAATATACATTTTGACTGACCTCTCTGAATTAAGCAGTCTAAAAATCCCTGAGTTCTCATCTCTCCGAAATCCGGCAGTCTTTGAAATAAGTAGCACAGTCGCTTACGAATCACCCTGTGGTTGTTGACAATCCGTTCTGTTTTTGTTCCGTGTATGTTACATGCACGTATGCGTACACACGCACATATGGAGAGACCTGATTTGTACCCGAGTGGACAAAACGTTGCTTTTGTTGAGTAGTGATTAGTAGGCAAGCGAGAGAGAGATTCAACCAGGCACGTCAGTTTCGATTAGTGTGTCGATCCAACGAACGAGAAAGCGAGTGTCAGTAGACATTTCCAACAATACTAATATGATACTGTTTCCTATTCCTGGTTCTGGTCTGTTTAGCAGCTCCCCGGGGGCAGATCGCACATACGTTAAATCTGGTTACTGATACAAGAGTACGCTACAGTTATTTTGATTTTCTGTACTCAAAACAAGTTTTTATCAAATAAACCCGGATCGAGCTGCTTTCGGGTATAGAAGTATGAAAAGCGTTCTACAGAATTTCTGGCTTTGTTTTGTTTGATGGGAAGTCGAAATTTTTCGTCGTAAATTGCGGATCCTTTATACCATAGCTTTTCCTGAATCCGAGGCAACATGCACCAGTGGCCCATTTAATTATACCTCAAAATTTTCTGCTACTGTTCGAAAGATTCAAATTTCTGCTGGGCATATAAAATTACTAGGACATATCATAACTCTATTTACACTTATTTGCTGACCGGCTCTGCAGCCACTTGAGCGTGGGTAAACTGGATTGCTTGAACGCAAAAATTGAAGTCTCGATATAATCGTGAAATAACACAAAACTGCTGGAGAATTTCATAGGATTTATTCTGCATTATGTTTGCACTTATTGAGACCTTCACTTGCTCGACAGAAGCCGTCATTTCGTGGAAAACTATGCGGACGACTATACTTCTAAATAAGAGCACCCAAAATAATTGGGCTACATTTTTGACATCATTCATCCTTGAGTGGAGCTGAAGGATGATGCACCGTACCCACTGGGGCCCATTACCCCGAGGGGGCCGACAAACTTGACTCGGGAGTTGGGCTGAACAACGTGAAGCCTAATTAAGTCAAATGTGGTAACCAGCCGGGCGTCAGCAGGCTGTCGTCTACTACCAAATAAGTAAGGAAATGAGTACTACTGAAAAGACGAAGTAAGTTTCATTTCGTGATTTTTTCGAACAATATTATCAATATTTCGTAAGCTTTAGTGTCTCTCAAAAGGAATTACAAATAAATTATTCAAGTTTCAAGGGATAACGAGTTCAGGTTAATCCCGCAACACGGCATAGCATTTAATGATTCCGTGCAGTAAATGAAAAAACTGGGCACGTTATTTTAACTCCGTCTAGTATGGCAAGTGCCAAAGGGACGCTTCTACTAAGAATTACTTCGTTAAATTTATCGAACTTTCTTATTTCTGTCCAGTTTGTTCAGTGTTACAGGGTGTATTACGGAAAGCTCTGGAAACGAGCAACCATGATAAAATGTGATAAATAAGGGAACTGTTGTCATCGTGAAGGCGGAAATATCCCCTCGAATCCTAAAGGATTCATCAGTATGTGGTGACAACTTAACAGAAAAACGGTTCACGTTGCATTTTACCACAATTCATTAATCAGATTACTTTGACCAAAATAAATTTCTTCAAACAGTCTAATTCATGTGAAGGCGCTGCCGGCTGTAAGGTTTGACTTATTTATAATCACGATACGTCGTAACCCTTGGTGCTGCTCAAAACATGTAATGTCCTGATGCAATAATTTAATAGAATACCTATGCATTAAACGATAGCATTGAACTTCCTAAATTTCATGGAACATGAGTTGAAAGTTGTTTACTAATGGTGTCGGATACCACATCGAAATAATCCAACTTACTATCACACTGGCATGCCTACTGATTTCTGGTGCCCATCGACACGAACCTTCACTCAACACGTACCTTAATTCGTTGTGAATAAATGTCCATTTCTTCACCCCACTGGGATCGTAACATTGTGTCAGAGATGTAAAAACAGTGGCCAAAATGGGATATCTGTTGAATTTCCAGCCAATTAATACCAAATTTCACGGTCAAGCTTTGCGGAGACTCGCCATTTTTCGTTAAGGAATGGTAATACAAATCCAGGTAATTTGTTACTTCTGCTGTTATGCACTTTGTCGAAAAGTATTCACTCGACACCTATTGCATGAGTTTTGCTTTTGAATTCAAAAGGTACTGTTACATCAGTTTCCTGGTGCAAGGTAACTGTAAGACTTATTACAACGTTTTATTTTTCACTCAAAACATCAAAGATGGACGTGATTTTCTGCTGTAGCAGAATTGACAACGTCAATGTGCATAAGGCTCCCGTGGGTATAATTAAAACCAGGGGCTGTGAGGGATCAGGTGCGCCGTTTGGACTCAGTCAGCGGCACATATTTATGATTATCTAGGTCATGCTGACATCGGTTTAACAGCATCGGATCGAAATTACTGCTGTTGTGACTACCATGTTCTCAATCTTCTCCGAATCTCGGAGAGTGCTCTCGCCTGGTAGAAGCGGTGGCCGCTCAAAGACAAAATCGGCTCATTGTTGACTTTGGTTGATAAGGTAAGGTTTGGTTCACGAAGTTAACTAATAGTTTTGCCGATTTCGCGTGGAAATTTCGTAACCTGTTTTGACTTTCTTCGAACCAGGCTAAAAATGATGTGGCAAAATGAACCAGATAAACCACACTTGTCCACTTCAGGTTCAAACTCCAACACGGAAACATTTGCGTTGCCCAGCCGGTAACTTAACAGATTTTGGCCGGTAGATGAGCCTTGGTGTTACAAGCAAATTATTTTGCACTCAAATTGCGCGAAAATTCGGTAGGTGATACGAGACCGAGACTGTTTTAAGCCAGAGAGCAATAATCATTGACCACAACTGAATAGACAACAGGACCATCCGGTACGTCGGTCGCTCCAAATGACATTCCAATATTGTTCAACTGGTTGTACTCAAAACCACTCACAAATGGCTCTCAAGGGTGTGCGTTCTACCAGCTGAATTACGAGGCCGTACAGGCTGGCGTCTGAGCATTTCACATGAAATATGGAAGCACCATAAAACAAAGTAGAATCGCATTACCTAACTGCTGCTAGCAGGATTCTCGTGTGAATCAGCCCACTTCCACCGCACTTATCAAGACTATAGCTCTTACTATTACCAGTAACGATAGTAATGACAGTGATGCAGTGCAGCTTAGATCATTTATTACAAAATCCTCGAAGGTGTTGGCTTTTAATGGAATAAGCCTTTGAGTTGCGTTGAAATTTTCAATACAAAAATTATGCAATCCATAATTACAAAAAGAATGTGACGTATGTTCTTAATCCACAAGTCTTTCCTCTGAAATATGATGTTCGTTTATTTCGGCTAGTAATGACTACAAATTACGGAAGAATTATCGGATGAAGACTTGATGACAAATCCTTCTCTCGCAAATATTTACTTCGCACTTTTTGCTTTTGCCATGAACCGTTTGAGGGTTTGACCCTCTCTTTAGAGTCCATCTGTTTAAGCACCTTTTTGTGGCCGTTAATGATTTCGTGCGCTATCTACAAAAGGGAAAATGAACCTTAAAAACCCTTTAAAAACCTATCTCACAGAATACTGCTTGAGGAACTAATATAGGGTCGTCGAATTTAAAAGCAAGTTTATCGCTCAGCAGACTAGCAGTCTGACGGCTTGAGTCATAAAGATAATTCTGAGGTGAAAACCAATGTGACCAGAATCTTCACAAGGAGTCGGCATGCCACAGACAAACGTCTCATCATTTCATATCAGAAACAACTACAGGACTGAATGTTTTATTTATGTGTAGTATCTTTAATTTAATGATGTGAGGAGTGTATTGAAAAATCTATGCGCTATATATTAGTTTTTATCGTGAATGATAAGATGTTAGTAACACAGCGTTGTTGGTGGATGCAATATACCAACGTTTCGATTACCATGAGTAGTCTTCCTCAAGGCAAGCTTTACAATCAAATACATTGTTATTTATTTTATGGCAACTGTAGAGTATTTCTTGAATAATGCATAGTCACTGAAGAGCTGCCGAGAGATAAAGTGGTCGCCAGTGGAAGGAGTCCTTTTTGAGGCAATTACGTGTGTAAGCCGCGATGGTAACCGCCTAAACACCGCCGATCAAATGTATACGCGTCCAATCACTTGAGTGGCTATTCAGTTGGCCGCCATCCCAGGGGATTCCGCCACCAATTCTCCAAACCGCCGGTCTACAGGCGCGCGCGGCTTCACTCGACGCAATGGTAATCCAAGAGTGGGCAATGTAACTATGCGATCTGTCACTTTTTCTTGAAGCAAATCCTGAAAAATGCAAGAAAACTACTAACGCCAATGATTTTATTGTGCTAGGCAAATTACAAAGTTCATGTTCATCTACGGTCAGGCTTGGATTTCAGAACAGAAAGAAAAATTAAACCGTCTGCAGGATACTTATTGCGTCAGCAATGCATTATTGTTCGCTAGCAATCCTATCTACTAACTTCGAGTGACGTTTGCAATATGACACCCAACAATAAAGTCGAAGTTCGAAAGCAGAAATTAGTTACTTGAAAAATGAAAATTTATTAAAGTCACAAAATTCATTATCTTCAACAAATCCGAATCCAGGAGCCTTCCCACAAGTAGAGTAGCACAATCATCGGTGGATAGTTTTGGGTCAAATATCGATGAACGTGGTATCTGGAACGGTGAATTACATCCACGAAGAATTTTATTCAGATTCGATATTTTTGTTCGCATATTCTGGTCTATCATTTATACGGTAATTATTATTTGTACACCAATTATCCGAGTATTTTACTTTACAATTTACATGATCATTCCCAACGAAGTACTTGCAGAATCTGGTAGTAATCTGTGGACCGAGTGACTCACGGATTTGTTGGGCTAACAAATTAGTTGAGAAACACAACAGTCTTCGTCGTCTGCGAACGGTTTGTTCCTAAACATAATGACAGAAAATCGGTAGAGTAGCAGAACATGACATTTTGCGTGACTGTTGCAATTCTTCGCTAACAGATTCACCTAAGCAGTTTCACCAATAACTGGTCACGTCGCCCCGGACCGTCCAAATCGAAGTCACCTAACTCGGTCATCAACTTCTACACTAGCGTGTTGTAATACACTGTTGGCCATCACCCAGTTTACTGAATTGCACGTAACACGAACTCGGGGACATGTTCACTCACTTGAAGCTGTCATTCATCTGTTACACCGTGCCCCGACCACTTGTTTGAATAAAATCACCCTAACATGCGGAATTTTATTGTGCAATAACATGCGTGGCAGAAATAGTTGATAAGTTGCCGACTTTTTGCTTGTGAATACAGTTTTGAGAGAGGTTAACTGAGGTGACCGAAAAGTCGACAAATTGTCAGCTATTTCGACTATACCATATCAGTGAACACTACAAAAACTGCACGTAACATTCCATAAGGTGCATCGATTTTCCGGTCCACTACGAAGTGCGCTGAGTAAGGAAACAGGTTTCTTTACTGAAATGCCATATTTTTATTCGTAAAAGTACATGCAATACAATGCAATACAACAGTAACGTGTAACACAAATCCCGCTTGGAACATGTCAGGTGCTAAGAGGTCTGCAGCACAAATTCCATGATCCATTCCGCTGCTTTTGCGCGTGGCAAGTGCCTCTCGAAGTTTACCCGCCATATGTCTCGAAACTAACAGAAATAGGTGAAAGTTTGACCTGTTTTTTTAATTAAGCTTTACGATCTTGGCAGAAATTCTTTTGTGGTCTGCTCACTAACCTTGTCACCTCAACCAAATTTGCAACGTTTGCTATCTGATCCCCAAGCTCTGATTAGGAGCGTAAAAATTCCCAAAGTCAATTTTAATTTAATAAATATTGCAAAATTACATTGAGATTGTGTTGTCAAACTGCTCAAACAACATCCGATTCAATACTACTTATATCCTTATTAGTTTCCCCAAAGTATTTTTTTAAAACACCGATCTCAGCCATCTATATATTTAGTTAAATTATTCGTTATAACTCGAAACAGTTGTAAATAACTGACTAGTGTGTTTATGAACATGTTGCATGACAGCTAGGTGCCAGCACCGTAGGTCTTTAGTGTCTCGTGTTCTTAGTGCTAAATTAATATGTAATCCTCATCGGAGTTCGGTATAATTCCTTTATTCAATGTCTCGTCATAAAACCGATGCGCCAAGTGGAATGCGCATGTTACTGATTTTTCATGGAAAATTGTGAAGATCTGAGCACCGGAAAGAGGAAATTACACATGTGGCCAAACGATCGGACTGTCAGCCAGCTTATTGACTGACCGGCTGAGGTCTCTCTGTGAAATTTAGAACACAGTTCTGTGATAAATTAAGTTTACTTGATGGATTATTATTAGTATTATTACTAAAATAAGGGTCATGAGTCACAGTCATTAGTCTGCGCAATCATTATGAACATTTCTACCCATGGCGTGAAGACGGTAGATAAAAACAAACCAAACAATTAGCACTGCAAAATTATCATAGCCACATCTTGTGGAGGCTTGTTCTGGCATGAAAACGAAACTGATTTTCAGAATCTATCCTTAGCACCTTTTCTCTAAATCACCTAGAATATAAAGTCTGCGGGAAATGTTTATCGAATTACTGGTATACCTGGAGAATGCTATCACGTTCAGAATTTCAATCAGTAGATGTCATTGTATGCATGTCTACACCTTCTCCGAAGTCCCGAGGACCGGAAAGGTGAGTGCCTCAACCTGTGTGTATTTCGGCCTGCCAGAGAACTAACACCTGAATTACTAGCATTCATCTCCATAATCTCTATTGCCAGTCGAAGAAGCCAACAACGTCAAGGCCTTCCATCTTCCCGCGTACATATGCTTTTGTACTGTGGGTGGCTTGCAACAAAGCAACACCGTTTCGTGTATCTCGAATTTGGAAGCCATCACTATTGTCTCCTGTAGCGAAAATCTTCCTATTTCTTTGAAATCACTCAGACATGAACAATTCTGGGGATCACAAACACATCTAACCTCTGGATAGAGACGATGGTAAAATTTCAGCAAAATCCTGATCAAATTATCTATAAACTATCCCAGTAATGACCCTGCGGTTATTCACCTGATGTGTTACGTAAATGGCATATGAAATCCTGTTAATGATTAAATATCTGTTTCTTAAAAACGTCATTTGCATAGTGCACAGATTTTGTTATTGGGACTTTTGACAAGTTCTCTGTTGATGTATAAGCTCCTGTGCTTAGGAATGGATCATTCATCTCATCCGTGTTTCATTAAATGTACAGCGAAGTTAACCCGAATGAAAAAGAAATTATCAGTACCTTCTGAGCTATCGACTTCAATTGTCTGAAAACCGATAGGCTGTAAGAACTCGCTGATCAAGTGTTCGGCCCCGATATTCCCTCATGGATTTCGGTTTGCTTGAAAGCGGTAAATTGTTGCAACACTCTCAGGGGAGCTGGATAATTCTACACACTTTTGTCCAACTTGATGAAAAATACATGTTTTCAATACTTGCTTTAATGTTCCCTTATAAATCACGTGGATATAAGTCTGGTTTGGATAGTTTGCTTGGCACAGTAATACATCCGCGAACAACAAATATCGTCAGTGTTCCTTTTGCGGTGCGTCTCCTTTGGGGGAGAATTTCAGTACCCTAAAGCAAGCAAGACCGAAACACCTTGATTATTTGGTGGAGGAAGTAATCACTACTCGGAAGTCTGCATTCAAGTGGAGCAATGCAACAATAGACAAACCCGACAGTGTTGGTCAACTTATCTGTCGTGCTGTAGGTGATAAAGGACAGCAAAGAATGACACCAAGCAGACATTTTTATCTGTTCGCAGTTTATTAGCAGTCTCACCTCAGAGTTGGGGCAGACTTCATGTGGCAATAGAGACCTAGGTATTTAGTCACTGTCACGTTGTTGCATTTAAAAGTACTGAATAGAGCGAAATCGGGAGGACAAATTTCAACAGCAATAGCTTCGTTGCTTGTAAATGAAGGCTCCCAGTATTTTCACTCTTCTCATATTCGTGTGGCTGTACATGACAAAGAACGATTTCAAACAGTGGTTTTCAGGCTGTCATCACAACCGATGTACGTGTATAGTACTTTAAGGGAACTTATACTGAAGCCTCAGTGTTTTTCATAAACCGAGTATACGGCAAGAGAACAGTTTTGTTTTCGAGTACAATCTTATCTAACTTGCTTAGTCAGTACACTCAAAAAAATTGCAATGTCACCTACTAGTAAACACTTAGTTTTCATTAAAATCCGGAAACTCCAGAGGGACGAGCTGACATTCATTGGAGCGTCAGTCATTATCATACTTTTATTTTGATCAGATTGTGATGAATCTCATGCGCTTATCATTTCCAGTGGGTAATGGAACAAACAAAAGACACCTTTGATCAATGAGACTTTCGGGAAAATTTTCGTCCATTTCCTAGACGACGGTGACCGCGATAACAACTAAGATGACAACGACAACAATATATTGCCTATACAGTTAGGAATGAAAGCGCTCTACTCTGATTATGAGACATTTCACAAGGAAATTCAACAATTAGAACTGCCAGTTAATTATTATACGGCCAACACTACAATATGCGGATGACGATGTCGTGGGTTCAAACCGTTCTGTTACCGGTCTACCTCCTCCCCTAATCATTTCACGGCCGTCAGTGGTTGCATTCTATGATGAGGAAAATAGTAATTTTGTTACCTATTTGATGGAAAACCTAGCCATAAGTAAGTGATAGAAGTTGATGAAACGAGTTGCTATCCAATGATGATTGAGACACTATCAAATCTCTCTTAAGAACCTACTCAACCGTTCCGTGCAACCGACTGAGTACCAACAAAGTTGTACCGTCTCAGCTTCATCCCAGACGAAGCCGAAACCAGAATAGCATACTTATAACTGCCCAATTAAGGTTTCCGGTCTGGACATCGACCGTTATGCTTGTTTATAAGCGACGACTACGTACCAATTGCATCCCACTGGGTATTTACAACTGACATCATACATGCGGCTTAGACTCCATTTGAAAAGTCATTGAATATGCGCTGGTGGGCGCAGGCGACAATCTCGATAGGAGGAAAGTTAGTTGCTTTTACGGCAGCCTTTGCCACGGAATATTCTCCCCATTGATTTAAATCATAATGTCAATGATTAAATAGTCAAGATAACTGTCGAATTTTATTTCTATCAAGGACCTATTACCTTCTTCTGTGACCAAGTCCCCGATTTACTAACAAGTTGACGACTTACAGTAGGAGATAAATTTGATCTGGTCAAATTTCGTTACACAAAATAACACGTTTTGTTTTGCCTGAGTCCCCAAGGTGGATGTTTAAATTTGCAACTGCAAACAAAGCAACATTTTTCATCATTTTACTGCCTCATTTTAGACTAAAATTTCGGGTTCTCCATTGCAAACTCATTCAGTACAGTGCTTGGTTCACCGGATTTGAGGTTTACTGAGACGCAGGTCACGTAAACTTTCCGCTTCACGGAGCGCATGCATGTGTAACGCTATGTTTTAGCCTTGTCTATCCGTCTGAGATTTGTACTGCTTATCCCAGTCCACATGTTGTACTAATACGAACCCGTAGGGCTGTTTGTCAATCGACCTATTGGTTGATCCAAACTATTGCTTGTTCTTTGTACTCTATATAAATGTGCAATTAGAAGAAACGAACCACTCCCTTCAAAGGTTGGAGAACAAGACGACTATCAGTGGGTTTTTAATCATTATTTTCCCCAGTTATATAATAAAATACCCAGGCCCTTGATGTCGCCCAGAGGTTGTCTTTTCCAAGGCCATCCAAAAAAGAGTTCAAGTTTCCTTGCGCATGCAGGAAATAAAATTTAGTCACACGAATCTCTGTTCGGTATCTGACTACCGTTTCGCCCGGGCTTGTCTAACACGAGTAAAGGGTCACTGATAAACCTGACCAGAAGCTACAAATATGCGATTGTGAATGCTCGGTTCACTGTAACTATCATTGAGATTGCAGCCTTCATTCAGAAATCAAAACGGAATATTTTAGAATAAACATTGGCACTAGATGAGACGATATGATTAGGCGCATTATTGGGATTTTGATACCAAAGTCTGTCCGTCCACAGCAAGCGCATTTTGCTTTCTTTGTTTGGTATCTTCTGACCACTTTCGGGCAGTAGGAGACTATCGACCAGTAGCCTCAGGCCGATTTTAGTGGACAGGAATTGGACTAAAATCAACTCACGCTGCCTCACTGAAATAACCTTTATTGACGAAATTCACGCTAGGTCTTCAAGTCAAGTTACTCTCACATATTTCACGTGGTGTACAGCTGCATTATGCGTTGTCGTAAAATACACATTCATCTCAATCCTGATTGTGTTAAATAAAGTAGTCGGCCATTGGTAAACAATGACCAGCTGCTGTTAGAAGGATAACGAAATTGTGACATTCGCTGGCTCATGTTTAGTTAAGAGGCCCAGTCTGTTAAAATCAAGCTTTTGTTCAACCCTTACAATACAACTCTAGTTTCCGCCTTTTTACTACTCTTGATTAAAACATAAGGTTTGCACTTTGTTCAAACTAGTTTTCGAGCGGACCGCTATCCATCTAAAAGCTTCCTATTCCATCTTCAGACAATGCAATCATTGATAAATGAGCACATAAGTCATACAAAGACTTGAAGAGAGTGCGCCCGCGTTCGACGGAGTATGGAAAAAATCACTCAACGATCACCCGTGGTTGCAAATGCAGTTTCATTTCCTGTCAACAGAGAAAAACAATGTGAACGAGCTCTCTTTGAATACTAGATTCGGACTGATTCACCCGGGGACAAAATAGAAATAGCAGAAGTATTAGTGGTAGTGATAGTATTGTAACGACTTCCGTTGCACTTGAATGATTTTACAACCACTAGAATAATGATTGTGATAGTATTAATATCTTAAAATTCTCTCAGTTTTGCATAAATTTCTTTTTAACTCTCTTTCTACTTGCTTATCCTCACGAATAACGAGGTTTGCTACATTCAGTCCTACGTGTCCGTTTTTGTGTGCATGTGTGGAGAACGTTAGTTTTGTATCCTATTGAACATGTGCTCACAGAGGAACGAATGCATACACAATGCTCGGTTATACAAATGTGGCTGCGTGGATTTATGCACCACTAGGGTGGATCAGGGAACGGAGTTCGTCGTACGGGGACAATGAGAATCTTGTTAAATCTTCCCTTACGTCCTTCGTTTGGGGTTAATTCAGGAAATATTTCTATGCGCCAGCGTAATCTGCTACAAAGCGATGCAAGCAATATTTTTCAATCTATTGTAATTTATTAAATTTGTCCGTATTCACAGCAAACATGTCCGCTTTTGATTTGTTCCCTCAAAAGTAGGCATCGATAGTTCAAAAGAAAGGTTTTACGGAACAAATTATCTTCACTCCAATAACCATCTGATGGTGAAGATGCGGTGACAGTGATTAAATCGTTCGGGACGTGAAAAATTCAATTCTCTTCTGTTTTCATGGAAGGTAAGAAGGATATGTGATGCAGCCATGCTAACTCAGTTTCAAAATCGGAAATGCACGATATGTCACTTGACAAATGTATTGTTGGCAACGCGGGTAGAATAGGACAGACCACAGCCTAGCTGAAACGTAAAATAGATGGACAATTATGCCCACCAAGTTCCCTCTCATATCCAAATTATGTTGGCTGCGAATGCAAAACTGATGCAGTTTCCTCCACAATTGCCACAAATTCTTTTGATTTATTCGTATGATCGGTGCAGGTTTCTGGGAGAGATATCAAATAGGACATCAATAAAGGTTAGCATATGTCTGAAGTTTGAAGAATCTGTCATTATTTTGCAATAGGTTTAAGTAAAAGGTGCTTAGCCAGAGGAAGTTTGTATACTTTTGGGTAGATGTTCAAGTGAACTGGTATATCTACTCTGAATACCAGTGATAGTTTATCAGTAGTAGAGGAATCAATGTGGTCCTCCAAATTATATCTTTTAACGTCATTTCCGAACTTCTCATTGCGAAACATCGTAGGCATACGTTTCATCTTTTTGGGCTCATCAACAGTGATTATGCAATACGTAGGAAAAGAGACGCGAACTCGAGTCGAACCGTTATAGTGACATGGCTCTGCCGGTTTGTTCGTGATGCATTCATATTCCACAAAGAAGCGGTCAGTTATTTCGATGTTGATCACCTAGTGTACAGAGCTGAGCAACAAATAAGTGCACTAAATCATGTAATGGTGTTGTTCGAAGCATTATCGAGTGCTTGCCCGGTCAGATTACTGATTGAGCTATTTGGTTTACAAGCGCGTTTTTGTGTCACATGTAACGCACGATGATGAACAATCGCTGGTGCTGATTTTCATTGGATTAGACGAAACCATTATATAACTCTTCTGTGACTTCCCAACAGTGGATTATGTTTTTGCTGTGAGGCTTACCAGTTAAAGTACTATATCATCAGCGGTCAACTCCCAGTTAAATAACATAGCAAGCACATTAGATATTCAGTAAGTCAGCGACTAGACAATATCCGAGGTCACCCGTTTCTGGTCTCATGCGTAACCAATTGCGCTAACTTGTCTTCTCCGGGAAGGAATATTTATTCCAACAGGCAAAATGAAGCAACGATTCATCACCTGGATCTCGCACTTCGACTGTTGAAATTAAATGAAATTCGAAGTCCAGGATGTTATAAGAAACGCTTTAATCTTCATTGTACAACCAATTCTAACAAAATTCTAGCAGTTATTAAGCTACGCACAACACATTCCAAAAATCCAGCCTGTTTATGTAATATATATATATATATATTACTAACCCTAATGGCATCCCTTCCGTAAGTTGCGATTGTCCTAGAGCAAAAAAGTGAATGCCTAACAAGTCCGCGAGTGTTCGGAAATTTTGAATGAAGATTGCTTAAGGACAATCATCGAGCATAAAAGTTAACCAAATTTCAGCTCAATGTTATCCAATAGTCCGTCAGCAAAAGGAATATACGGTTTACTTTATAATGGTTTATTAGGTTTGAAGTATATCATAAGACCTAGTGCGAAACGGGACAGCAATCGAACAAATCATGGCGCGGTTCGCATCAAAACTCAACTGTTCTTCCTCTATTATGAGTTATACCTAACGTTTGCTGGTTCACTGCATTGCTTAAATTCGGCCTTTTCTTCAGGTCACTTTACCAGACTCCGCCCTTTTTGCAAACAGGAAAATACCATGATTTTCAGCTAAGCCGTTCGCTTCTACGAAGAAATCGGAAATCTTTGCTGTTCTCAGTGTACTTATTTAATCACCCTTCAGACTGAACACTTTTCCCGAAGTGCTGTACGGATAGCCAAATGCATCACAGAATGCACAACAAACCGAAGACAAACTCCAGGACATTTTTATCTAACATTTTTCCCCGTGTTTCCTGGACTCCTCCAAGTTGGTGGAGGCAATCTTAGGTGACTCCGTACAGCATAATCGGGTCAGACTTCTGCTAGAAATTTTTGTCCATCCAAAAACGCGTCGGTCTGTTGGCTGATATGAATTTTATGGGTTTTAATCATAGCCTGCGACAGACTGAAATGATAAGTCGCTCGGTCAAAAGATAATCAATGCATCATAAAACCAGAGAGAAGATTTTGTACTAGATTATATTCGTTTTTGGATGTATTTTTTTTGTGATTTTTATTTATGTGAAGGTGATATGAATGCGAGTGATGAACAATGAGGCAGATATGCATATGATAATAAATGCACGAATATATGCAGGTGTGTATATAAATATTATAAATATAGTTATATATATATTCAGATTTTGCTAACTTGTTAGGAGGAAAACTTGTTGCTCTTTTCTTCCTGTTTTTTTTGTTTGTAAACAGCAACGACTGGTCAATCTCAGATGGATTTTATGTGGTTTAACTTCTTTCCTGTTATGAACTTGTGTGATTGAAGAAAATATTGTTGTACTTTTTAATAAAGCAGCCTTCATTTGATCCCTATCAGTGTTGATATTTCCTGGAACTTCGGCCCTAACTGAGCTTTTGATATTTTGTCCACTGAAGCCATGGTGTTCCTCCAAAAATTTTCCTGCCGTTCGAGAATGCTGGTTAGTTTTCGGCTGTCTGTGGACGCAAACTATTTATTCGCACAGTGTACAACTTTTGGTGATTCTGTTAAATTGGAACGGTTTGTGAACAGATGCGAATTGACCGAGCAAGGGTTGGCTGAATGGCTTTCCATGTGAATATGCATGCCCGAGCCTACATGATATGGAAGCTAGGTGAATTTGGCATGCCCAGTTATCAGCTTTCTTAGCAATGCCATGTGTAAAAGCCTTTGTGTCCACCTCCGAATTTTGTTTACCTGGATTTAGAAGACAAATTTACCGAACTCTTTGAATTATTCTTAGTTCATTCGCAACCAACAGAGCCGTATTGCTCGGCAACCAGGTTTGGATAACTCTTTCATCTTGTTGACCGTATGAAGATTAATACCGGAGCTGAATGAGCTCAGTTCACTCAGCCTGTCAAATATGAACGCCCGATGAATTCGCACAAGGCCAGGGTCATTCATTTCAATAGGCCTGTTTGTATCCAAGACCTCAATGCATTTCCTCCAAATTCTTTACAACGCGGACTCCACAATGTACAAAGCTAAGTGCCCTCAAGTCGTTTAATTCTGTATAAATTATTCTGGTCATTTTCCTGTGGTGTCTACTTAGTAGACGCATGCCTTAGCACTTCAGTATTGCTGAAACCATATAGTTAGCTTTCTGGAAAATTCAAGTCTGTGAGAATAGAAATAAGTCACTGAACAAAACGAAAACCGACTTTTGCTACATAGTGTCAATAATGGTCTTATCTGGCTACTTCCGAATCAGTGTAAGGACGGCATTCATCGTAAAAGTGGCGTAATTCGTTGCACCGAATCTCATCCGTCGCTGATCTATCCAAGGGATTCGAGAGCTGGTTGCTAAGTCGACTATTCATTTTTTATATTGGGTTTATGGTCAGTGTGTAGCATGATGTGAGGATACTTTATGCGTGCACAGACAAACGAAAACACCTCAGCACACACGGAAACCCATCATCCTTTGTTCGATGCAAGTTGTGGATTGGACAAATTCGCATTTTCTCCTAAGGTTTAGCCTGTCCACCTAGGTCTGCAAATCAACTAAGTGTGTAATTCTATAAGACAAGGTAGACTCTTTTTCCACGAGTTTTTTGCTCTGGCCGGACGTTTAGCTTCAAGAAAGCTCCGTAATCCTAAATGATAATTAGCTGAACTATAGGAATAATATTTTATGAACGAATGATACAATCGGATGCGCAAAACATTTCTCCGTTTCTTTGCGACAGGTTTCGGCGCTGTGTGGCACGTGGATTCTCGCAGTACCATTTATCTTTTACTTCCTTTATTTATGAAATAACAATGCACATCATCAGGAAGGGGGCTGCGTCCAACAGAGGACTGCCAAGTGGGGAATTTGACCGGCGGCGGGGGGATTCGAACCCTCAACCTTCATGTCCAAACACTAAGGCCTATCCGCCTGGCCATTGCCGACCGAGAACTTCTGACAGGTCATTCTTTTTTTAATCCGAAACTGTAGTTATAGCGGACCTATTGGGGAGAAATCGAGACACCGACTTGGTTGGGTGTCAGAACAGCATGAACAAGCCGCTAGCAATAAAGCATTCGTTAATTCGATAGTCTTGGACTTCGAAGAATCGCAAAAGTTACTCGGTCAGAGTCCGCTTGTTCAATGGAACCCATTGTTTTGGTCCCACAGCATATGGCATGGGAAAAAAGAAAAAGTCAGTTTTATTTAGTGGGCATTGTGTTGAATTTCACCAGGTTTCGATTCAGTGGATGATGTCCAGGCTCCATTTATCAATGCTTAGGTGAAAGCTTTTTACTAAATGCCTGGCGTGCGATAAATATGGAAGGGGTATGCACCCCGTAACTTCAAGATCCACATCAATGATAAAAACGGAGTTACCGTCCTGAAATTCGGAATGACAAGGAGGTCGTTTGGATTTCTACTAGTCAGACGGTTCATTTGCAAGACAGTTATTCAATCTAGGACCGACGATTACAATTTTCTGATTACTATTTGGTTCGTGATGTTTTCATATTCCACAATGCTGACAAAATACTTCGAGTAACTTGCTTCGTATGCTTCTTATATTTTAAAATATTCACCGCACTGGTACTAACTGCGATACAATCGCCCGTGGAAGGACTAGTTACCTCATTAGCAATGGTAATTACTATGAAGTTTATTGTCTGGATAACATTATTATTACAGAACGCTGATATTCGACATGCCGTCCACAGTTTGTCATGATCTTCTAGTGGTCACCACGTTCAAGTCGCATTCCTTCAGTCCAAGATCCAAGACTCTTTCGACGTAACCATTTCTGATGCTTGCAAACCTCAAACTATTCGTTCTTCCAGTGTTTTATGATTTTAGCCAAGATACAACCCATGTGATGCGGATCATTCGACGAAATTCCAGAAAATCGTCTAAATGTTAGTTTTCCATTTCACCTAATATACTATCCGGAAAGTGATTTTTCCCAGATGTTATGCCTCACACATGAAGCTTGGCTTACTGGATGTTACAAAATGAACTTCAGCCCATGCAGTATTCGAAGCGGACTAACTGGAATTTGCAGTCTTAAAAACTAATCTGTGAATCTCTAACCGAAGATCGTATGAGACGTGTATCTCATACCTGGCAAACACCCAATCATTTCTTGCGAATACTGCCGGCGGTCTTGAGTGCTTTGATCTTGATTCATTAAACAAAATATCAAAATGTTGGCAGTTATTACAGTCTGCTCAAACTATTTTTGGAAACTTCCCGAAAACAGAAAGTTGTACTAAACCCAGAATCAAACATATTCGGTTTGTTCAGCATTTCTTAACACCTGACTATCTGGTTTACAAAACTTCACAACTTATCCTATAACCGAATTGCGTATGCTTTTTACAAAAGCATTAAAAGCGAATAGACTTTTTGATCAATGTCTAAGAAAGTGTAATAATGACTCAAATAGCTATAATGGCAGCACCAGTAGTAACACACGGAGATGCAACACTGGTAGTAGCTGTAGTGGTAAAATTGGTAGCAGTAGTCCCTGTATTTCCGTTGGAAGGGGATAAGTTAATACTAATATGGGTCCAAGTAAAAGTAGTAGTAGTCGTAGTAATAATGTCAGTGGTGGTACTGGCAGCAGCAGTAGTTGTTGTTGCGGCAGATGTAACAGTAATGTTGACTGGAGTAATAATGGCAGTAGTGGTGGCATACCAATGCAGGATTCATATAGAATGGGAAATCAACTCCCGGATTCGTAGTGCACAAAGGGGTATTTAGTTCTACTAGAGTAATATGAGCAACAGTGGCATGAACCACAAGTGATTAAGGATAATCTTACTTTCTTTTACTATTAATATGTCAATCAAACAAATAAAATTGTTTTCCCAATGTGTTTGCGAAACCATCCATGATATCCATCGTAGTAGAGAAAGAACTATGAATTAGCTCCATAAGAACTAGGCTACTATTCACTGTGGCCGTGGTTCACATCAACGCAGTACTTCAGAAAATCTGTTTCCGATTTCAAAACCAGAGATCCAGTAAAATAGTGTTTATAAATCGAACAAACGTCTGAATACGGCTGCATTTTGGTGGTCCGCTGAAGAACTTGCAGAACGCCGAGTAAAACCATCGGATAAATACTGTGCTTTCTTAAGTATTGGAGTGATTGCGATCTAAAATAACGGTGCGAATGATAGGCCTCGCTTAAAGTGTCGGGTAATCATTTTCATTATGGACAATGTCTGTTAAATGTTACTAGTTTCGCAATCGCATTATGTGCCGACGATCACGGCAATTCGGGGAATCACGCATATTGATCTATGAGCTCAAACGGGCACTCTTTAGTCAAATGTCAGTCACTTCGACCGTAGACAGAAATTGGCCTTTACCAATCCTTGTTAGCACTCTGACTTTATTGATAGTGCTCAAATTCCATCAGGAGCATTGAGATTCTCATCGATTGCTAAGTCAACACCGAGACGATTTTTTATTTGTTCAGACAGTCCTTTTGTAGTCCCATCTGCGCAAGTTACTCCATAGTTTCCAAAGAAGTGAGGTACGCAGTATGAGGTAGAATACGTAGGTATTCTGTTTTGCCTGGGAAAGAGTACACGGTCAATGTTTGAGCAAAATTCGCAGCTGAGCAGCGAAATATACGTTTACGCCTATTATTTCGATTATCGTACCGCCTACAACGTCCCTTCTGAAAGTGACAAATAGGTAAAGAGCTTTTTCGACTGCTCGAAGGCTACGTGTTATTCCGTGAGTTCTCTTATTTTTACTGATCAACTGGACAGATTATCAGCCCCGAAGAACCGTGTGCTTCATTCTTATTAGCCCGTCTTCAGTTCCACGTGAACTGTCATACCTAATAGTTCTGCTTGCTAAATGCCTGACAAGAATTCCTTCCGAAATGAGAACATGGTACAGTATTTATTGGAACACCTCTGTCTTCTTGTAGCAGACTGATTATTGAAGCAAACCGTCTTGACGAAAAGATCGTCGCACACCTAAGAATGGCAAGTCGTCTGAGTAGTTCATTTATTGAGTGTGATTCATATTAGTATGGGCTTGGTTAGAGATGAACAGAACCAAACAAGCTTTGAGCATGTGCATTATAACGTCCATATAGTGCATGTAAAGTCAATTTGTTCATTCGTTCAGAAAGTACCTCGATCTAAGTTAGTGTCATAAAATATATCAATGGATTTGTAATTTTCACCTATCCGTCACTGATTTGCACGGTTACTGTCCGTTAGCTCAAGCGATCGACCTCTACTGATAGATGACTTTTCTGCAGGTAGCCTAAGTACGACGAAGGCTTTGGATATGACCTACAGAGCTTGATTACTTGATACATTTTAGTAGTAGGAGATTGAATGTTTGCATGAAATAATTCACCACGTGATATGATCGCTCAACTCACCATAAAGAAACCATGGAAGCACTGTACAGCTGTTTCATCCTTGTTAGGAATCATCAGCAGTGCATATCCACCGCGCCCGAACTGGGACGCGAACCCGGGACGAACGATTCTGTGTCGAATGCGTTAGCCATTACGCTACCGAGCAGGCTCTGAACGGTTTGTTCAACTTCACCACATGATGTTGCACCTATCCGTCACTGATTTGCACGGTTACTGTCCGTTAGCCCAGTTCGGGCGCGGTGGATTTGCACTGCTGATGATTCCTAACAAGGATGAAACAGCTGTACAGTGCTTCCATGGTTTCTTTATGGCGAGTTGAGCGATGATATCACATGGTGAATTATTTCATGTAAACACTCAATCTCCTACTACTAAAATGGATTTGTAATTCTTTGTTGGTCGTTGCTAAGGTTGTTGGTTTTCATGGGTTTCTGATCGCTAAGCTTGACGTTTAGATCGCAAGCGTTTAATCATCAGTCGAGGTGACACCATCACTTCCCCCGTTTAGTCACGATAATGATTTGGCCTGGTTCTACTGGAAAGTAAAAGTGCAAAAGTGATTCGGAAATCTGACAGTAATAAGAAACTACTTCCAATCAGAAGGTAAGAGATTATCTGAGAATGTGTTGCAGAAAGAGCAGGCGAAATGTGTGAAACGAATGAAACTGGTGGCAACGATCTGGAAGCTATTTTCACCAGAAACTGCAGTAGTAGGGTTCTGTTTCTGTCTGCCTTCTGCTCCCTGTCGCTGTGTCCAGCTTCCGATGATAGCCACTGGTTGGCGTTTTATACCCTGAGGATACGATGTACTATTTTCTATCTACTTAGCGAATTTACTCCATCAGAAGGATATAATTAAACCTTGGTAAACGAAAATCTGTCACATGACATTCATGACTATCGTTCGGTGTATAATGCGCTGGACAGATTTAACCGGCAGCCGGCAAACGAAGAACAACCACAGTGGCTCACAGCCCGTGATTTAGAATCCCGGTTTCCCCATCAGATGTTCGTACGTCAGGAAACTTGATCTGTACAATCTGTTGCCAAAAAATGGTAGTACTTTTCTAATCAACACAGTCGCCCTGCCGACTGGAGATTACGAGTGTGGAGTCTATGCTCCATGTTTTTGTCTTATTTCCATTGTTTCGATTTTCCTTTTCAATAAATAACTGCCTCGAATCCCCATAGTTTAGCCAGTGAATAAGCCCCATTGACCGTTTCACTTTACGGGATTGACGTCTGTTACTGCACATTTAATTTGCTAGTACTTCCATCGGTCGATATCACTTCTTTTGATTGTTGAATCATCCCGATACTAAATCGCGTAAGTTACCGCATTTTTGTTTTACCCATGGCAGTGTTATAACGAGTAGGACTTTAAAATCTCGTCTACCTGGTTAACTTATTTTTTAATATCAACTCTGGGCAACGTTTTACTGGGTAAGGCATCTTATGTCTACTATCAGATTTTTTTTCAGCTCCCAAGTTAATCATAACATTATTTAACTGGCTATTTACCGATGTGTTTTCTCCTTTCTCCTCTGTTGTTCCGCTGTCACTTTTGTTGATTTACTAACAGAAGACTTCAGATCTATCCACTGTGACTCGCCAATTATCAGTCGTGTATCTTACATACCACTGAAAGAACTCTGCAGCAAACCGTGTGACATGCGTCTATCCTCGTGCTAAAAGTTTACGCTTGGAATTCCTTTGGATCCTTTCCGTCCATCACTCAGTGACTTTTCTAAGGGTCGTCCTAATACCAAGATGCATCCTGCCTTCCGCTCCATACACTCCCGCATAAATATTTATAGCATCTCAAATGTTCCCTACCCCTCCCGAATTCTCAGCGATCGGGAGCACGTCGTGGCTGAAATGTACAGGCTCTCTTGAACTTAAGTGTTTTATTCTTCGCTACGTTTATTTTTCCCGCTCCGTATTTTGATGAGATGACGAACTAGTCTCTTTTGACTGAAATGCGGATACCTATGTACGCGGAAGTCCAAACAATACAGTACAATGCTAGACAATACAATATAGTACAATTTTCGTCTTATCCAACAGGACTAAGCTGCTATTGTGGACGGATCATTCCGGCTAGTTTTTTACTACTGGTTTCGTGAGCAATAATAGATCGGCCTATGTGAACTTAGCTCTCCAGCATGACATATGGGGAAAAATACCCCCTTCACTCTCTGAACAGCTTTTGATTAGCATCGATAATCATCGGCGATGAACCAGAAGTCCCATCTGGTCACGAGTTGCGGATGTTCATGATTCGCATAAGCTCGGGACGGTCAAGGCTGAACATGCTGACGTAACTTACATGGAGAAAGTACAAGTGAGCCATAATTAGTTTGTTTACGTAACTCAAATTACAGACAACCGTTGCGGAGGACACTCCACCAACCAATTTCTCAAATCATTTCGTAGGAGAATAATTCCTGTGAACGTTAAACCGTGATATAAAACAAAACAGGCGTGTCTAATCAATCAAGATAATCCATAGTTTACTGCCCTAAAACTTATACTTCATTTGGAAAAAATTTGTACATTTTGCTTTGTTTCAATCCTTGTATTCAGCGTAAAATGATCTCAGTATCATAACATTTCATCGATTTACTTACTTATTCTTTGCTCAGAGGTTCTTTGTTTCAATATTGTTTGTCGTTTCCCTCAAGGTCGGGGTACCGGCTTCATTACAGTCGATTCCTCGTCGGAACTGCTTTATTCAATTCGATTCCACCATGTAAAGTACTTCAATTTTCCGCACTCCCAAACCAAGGAAATACATAAGACTCATTTCAAAGATTCAGAGTTACCTAATCCTTGCTATTTTTCGAATGTCGAATTTCTTCATCCAAAAATAAATCGTCAATTGCTTCACAGTCATTATCCATACTAGGAAGCCCTAGTGAAACTTCAGAAACGATTTAAAGGCTCCTTTTTTGTCCATAAGTTAGGAAAACCCTTCGTCACTCTGTCAGAATGTAGCTCTGTCCAAAAGCGCCAAATAAAGTGCGTCGTTTTTCGAATGTCATATGATCCTATTTCCTTCTTGAACCCAACTACCAAATGCGTAATCAATATTTTCAAAAAAATATATTCGCAGAGCCAAGATACTCTTTGATTTGTGAGTGCGAGATAAAAACAGTTACCACCGAGTTTGTAAAATGTTGATAATGACCTGTGTTAGCTACACTGAGTAGAAATATTTGTTCTTCACAATTCGTCTTGCATAAAGTGAAGAGATTGCCTACGCATTCAGAGATGTGTAATAAATCCATGGAAGATAGTCCTCGTCTTAAGTTATGGGTTAGCGTATTTTTTCAATGATAACTGGAGTAGTCTCCAGTTAAAAGTAGTACTCCACCTTTAAATGGTACCCCTGCAGACTGTTTCCGGCACAGAGAGGATCCGGTAGAAGAGTCTTGCTCCAAATCACATTCAGCGTTACATGAAAAAATCTAAGTGCTCCCTCATAGACACTTTCATCACTTTCGGTACCTAAATCACTTGCGGAATTCTTGCTCCCTCATTTAGAAGTGCTGCCTGTTCATGATCCACAACTCAGAATATGCATTGACCTACTGACGCCTACACTGACTCCTCTTAAGCCTGGAATCGCAGCCCGCAATCGACCTTACTGGTTACACTTAGGTGACTGGTTTTGACCCATCAAAGAAAAGAACCCGCAACCAACCAAGTGTCACATTAAAAAGAAGTTACCTTGGCAACCTAATAAGGATGGTTTGAACTAACTTGCGAAAAGTTTAAAACTGTGCCTTTTTGAGGGTTTCGCCTTTCAAGTTTGGAGAATCATAGGCAACCAGTTTTCGATGCTTGGTTTACGAAAGTTGGGGTACATTTAAGAAATTGTTGCTTTATGAGATTGCTGCTACATTCGACAGAATTGATTGTATTAGAAACTAAGAGGCGGTCGCGATTTTACTCCGTTCATATACATGTTCAGTGGCTTACTTTGACAGCACATTCGTAAGATGAATTCGTACATCCGCTGAACACTTCTACAGATCGCACATGTCGACGAGCACAAAGTTAGCCTCGTCGCGCAAGTTGAGACTTTCAATCTCCATTGTGACATTTCCAATAACACCAGCTAATTACTCCCTATGACAAACTCCAATGGCACTCCTTTCTCTTAGACTAGATATGTCATAAATTCGCGGCATTAAGATGTCAACAAGGGTGGTTGCGAGGTACTGGAACCGCTTGCCTAACAAACTGACTTTTCAAAGCATGATGTCTTGCCTGTTGCCCCCTAATTATGAGTGAAAATGAATTTGTCATTATGGAGCTTATTCGTTTTTGGGTTATGAGCTCACATGCTAAAAATAAATGACTATTCCGGTGTCCCTATCTGGTCCTGTTCAGACGATAACTGATTGTTTTCGCTTGCAGTTTCTTTCTTTCAATGATGTTGCTTATTTAGAAGCAGGTCACCTTTTACCAAGCATGTAAGATATTGATGAGCAGATTGCGCTTAACTGCTTTTAATCTTTCCAACACAAAGCTGAGTACGGGGTGTCGGCCCTTCAGGTTTTCCGCACATCTTCTCAAGCTAAATCTCGAACACCGGATGTCTTCCACGTGCCTACGTAATGCATGGTTGTAAACCTGTTGATAATGTTTCTAGTGTAATCATGTCCTAATACATGTCAAAAATGGCTTGTTTGAAAATTCTCTCTGGGGTTCGACCGAGAATAATATTCCTGAGTTTACTTGTCGAGTCCAAATTACTTGTTACGGCACCGATTACATGGAATCTGTATGGACACACTGTCCAAATTGTTAGCTGTTATCATTTACTGGTCGGGAGAACCCAACTATCTACAAAACTTGTTTCATTTAGCCTTTTTACAGCACCGAAAACAGTTTTTTCTCGACTACGCGCGTTTCCCGTTGATCAAAAACCGAAGCGAGATTATGAAACATTCATTGCATGCATAAATCATACCCAAAGTGGTTGTTCGTACTAGGTGCTAACAGTGTCCTCTTTTGTGTTACCACGCAGAGACTGTAGGTAAATTCGGATTTATTATAACTCGTTTGACTATTTTTGGTTTTGCCTCCTCCCCAGTTCCGCTTTGACTTGGATAATATGATGCGAGTTAAGCTTTGTTTCGCTTTGATTCTGCTCAGACTTAATGAGGTACAGCGTTGTGTTGCCAGACCTTTCATCTTCAGTTCGGGTTAGATTAGCAGCGAGCACGTGATGTAACTTGCTCCTGAAGACTGAGAGACTAATCCAAGGAATATTATACTGAGACATATTTACTGTGCATCAACACTAAGATAAGCAATAAAAAGCAAGGAGCACTGTCTGAGTACTGCATTTTTTTGGGAATCATCACTAGTGCGCACCCATCGTACTCCAACTACGGCCTTAAACCACCATGAATGATCTTGTTCAGCATCTTACTGGTTTTGTGAATTTTAATGCGGCAATGTTATAACACACATATCCTCTATTGGCTTTTGTACAAGCGTTGGACCATTGGGCGATTGAGGTATTCAGGTACGATATGTGCTTTGCACCTTCAAAATGCATGGCACTTCTTCAAGACCGGGAGGAGCCTGTACCTGCATTCAACCTTTGTGGTGATTCGTAATAGGTAGTCAGTAGCTTCAAATACCTCTGGAGTCTGATCACACCTGACAATATTGGGAACGATCTCCAATCGCGGAATGTGAAGGCTGAAGCAGCCTTCGCGAATCTACGATACTTGTGGCGTCGCCGTGACATACGGCTTTCCCGCAAGAGAACGGAGTAAAACGCTACAATTCGTAGTGTTCTGCTTTACGGTTGCAAGTCTTGACTTGTCCGCCTTAGGGATGTCTGGCGACTTTCTGTTTTTCACCACCGATACCTCCGAAGCACTGCTGGTGTCTGGTGGGAACATCGGGTGAGCAATGACGAGGTGCGTCGTCATGGGGTGCAGAGAGCCCTCCTCTGACTGGGATAATCGCCCTACGTCGCCTTTGATGGCATGGACACGTATACGTATGCCTCCCATCGTTAGCCTTTTCGTGTTCGTTTGAACATGCTGGAAAAGGCTGGGAGAAGCGACGTCGTGGACAAACTATGACTTGGCATAGAGGTATGAAGAAGTTGGCTTCAGCTTTGTCCTCGGTTGGCATTTCCCGCTTTCCTGGTTTGGGCCAAAGAGATAAAGAGTGTTGTTAGTTGGGAACGCTGAGAGATATCGTTCAGAACCGAAGTCGGTGGTGCAAATGCTATGAAGCCTATCTGTAGAACTCATTGCCCTTAAAAATAATTTAAACATAACCAAAAAGACGGCATTGTGTTTCAGTGGAAACAAAAACGAATTGTTTTTGTAACTTTTCCCCTAATTTATCCGCTTTCTATAAAGTTCTATTCATATGTTGTTGTATTAGTACTATGCTTCTTTTTCTTCCCGAAGTATTATATGTATATATATATATAATTGCTTTCTGTACCCGTCACAGCGGCTGTCTTTTATGATGAGTGGTCCCGGTGGATATGCATTAGTTTTATTCCAGAATATCTGGATAAAAGACCTGTTGAATCTCGCCCTGACTTTTAGAATGTCCCGGCAGCTTTACTGCACGATAAACAAGTTCATAAGGGCTGATGATGAGCTGTTTGAAATAAAGCCTTTAGAGTAAGCCCTTGATCCATGATCTGTAAAGTAAGGATCACAACAGACAATACGGTGTCCTTCCACTAGCGGTAGTATTTCCGCCTGAACGGACTGGGTAAAGCGTGTTCAGGAGTGCACTTTTTCTCACATTTATAGTCTAATTTGACTGTTTTTAAGGGTTACTCAGCACTTCCTTATGCTAGCATGCTGTTTATGTTCTTCGTCATGAATATTGGGTAGTGGGGCTATTTCCGGTTTGGGACTAGATCCGAGTGACGTTACTGTGTAGTGAATCCCAGAAACCTTTAGTGACAAATGATCGTTTTTTGGCACTTCTCTTTAATCTAATTTGGAGGTAACTGGTATAAACTGACATTTGTTTAGATGGGAGTGCGTATACTAAAGAAAGGGCCGTCGGTTGACTTCGTGGAAAATATCTACCAAGACCTCAGTATTCTCCTAAAGACGATATGGTAGAAAGCGTGCAGGTGTTCACGATTCATATACCCAAGAATAATTAACCTTGCTTCAATAACAAAGAAAAAAATTCCCTATTTTATCTTTTCAATGCGCAGATTAGGGAGGCCTGCAGCCTTACCTTAGGCATCGCGTTTCGGATTTTCGCGCCACCGGAAAGGGTTACTATACCTGAATAATGGTATACAATTTTGAGTCCTAACTTAATTCTGCGCTCTGTCATTTCTCAGGATGTCTCAAAATTTTTGTTGAAATCGTATGTTGAGACTTGCTTTCCCGACAGAAGTCGACGGGAGTAAGGATTCGAACATAGAAGTTAATATACCACATTCATTCAGTTGGACGTACATGAGGCAAAGTCCGATACCCAACGACTTATTTAGTCATTATCGATTCTAGGCTAAGATAAGGGCAGGGAATTCTCTCACATGTATTTACAGACAAGGTAGGCGCAACAATCGGTCAAGTACGGCCCTTTACTTCTGATCGTTATCAAAACATGTCGAAGGGGAGGAGGGAGATACCAAGGGGATTCCGGGTGCGGATGGACTCTGGATAGAGGGGAGGATTAGATACGTGTATGTGTGTGCGCGCCTGTATTTGTATGTACACATGTAAGTGGGTGGGAGAGAAGCGAGTAAATCAAAGGAAATTTACTTCACCGTAAATGAACAGATTCCTAGGTGAATTGATAGATAGAAAATTTCAAACCCGCTTTTGCTTCAAGTTGTGGAGAACGCCTTAGAATGTCTCGTTTCCAAGATAAACGCATGATCAACCTAAAGTTTTCGTGTAGACTTTGCGTGAAGATCAAACCTGGGGCGAAAATATGGATGATGGACTGCGGAAAAAGGTGGATTTCATTCAACAAATATGTTGGAGTACGGAATTCTGATTTCAGAACTGCGTTGTCCGTGATTATACGACAAGCAGGACCATTTCCTTTTTCCTTTTTCTATAAGCGAATTCCGCACACGCACATACGCATACACATACATATGTTATTTTCCGGTTGATGTAACCGAACTAATAAACGGTTGGTTCATTCTCCAGTCTAAACTAATTTATGTGTTTTATCTACATAAATTTGCCCTCTGTTATATTAGATGCGCTGCAGCTGAAAAAGCAGTCAGATTTTTTCCAATTAGTATAATTGTTCCGCAAACCCATATATCGAGTAATCTGTTATTTCGCCTAATCGGATAACTTGTTCTCATCTCCAAGAACTATGCAGTCCTGATAGTCCTGCGAAAATGAATTAGGTAATTTTCAGACTTAGTCTAAGGAGGTCAGAATCGTCTCGACTGGAAAGAAGTTACCGAGACTGAATGAATGAGACTGAAAGTTCCAAGCGTGAAGTAACGAGCGAAATCAACTCTGGTCGGCACAAACCCATCCGTTCAAAGGTTTTGTTCATTGAAGTTGTAAGCATTAAAAACCGCCCATTTGAATTTCTTTTTTTATAAAATTTATTTTCCCCTAGGTGAATTCACCTTCTTTGTTAAATTCGAACTCACCTTACCAGCAAACTGATCGGATAGGATATATTTAATCAGATTTCTTAAATATCTGCGAAAAACGAGAAGCCAATCCACTGACTGATATGGAGTTCCAAAAAACTACTCATTAACCTTAATTTGAAAAGTTATAACCTCCCAGTCTGTAATCATATCCGCTTACGAGCCTCATTAATACTCTATTAGCACGTATGTTTCACCGGCTTAGCCATGAGGTAACCCCAAATGATGTTTGTACATTTTACATCTGTAACGCACTTGGTAATCGTCAAACTCTGACGGCACGTGTCTTTGTCTTCCTGTCTGCCGGAGGAATTATATCGTTAATCAGTTGACTTTATCGACCTCATTGATTGGGACGTATTTACTGCCGAAGATTTCAGTTGTAGCTAAGTGAATGGCTCTCAAGAATCTGGTATAAATAGAGCAGGGAGTGCCAGAGTAATTGAAACCATCCTATTTTTCAGGCAAAACAGTTGTGTGTTCTAAATTCGTGACCAGTCCCTCAGAGTGCATAAAATCTTGAATCTCAGAGTTGGTGAGTCGATATCGCTCTGAGATTGTAAGTCCATGCGTACTACTGTGAGTCTACGTGCAAATTACTTGATGCAGTCTAGTACATCTTTACCGTGGCCTGTGGACGCAATCTACCAATCAGGACCGTGGCGGCACAATATCGGAGTTCAAACGTGCCCCCAAATTGAGTGGTCTAAAAACATCCCACCAATCGGGATTCCTCTTATTTTACACATAAATATAAAATTTGTAAGCCAACCTTCTCTTCCTTATCACGTATGCTTCTGACTGTCATCTGTTGTTTTTTGTGGTCGGAGTCATTTCAGAGAGTATAAGAAGTGCACATTCGTTCATTATTACTATTAGTCGAATTCCGTATTACCATAACAGGTGCCAGGGTTATGAAATTTCACATATGGATGACAATAGTCAAAATTTACTTGTTCTGACCCCCAACTTATTCATTTATTGTTTTCTTTGTTTTGCTTCAGGATGTGCCTTTCTCACCTACTGCAACAGAAGCGCTGCTATTCGGTGCCAAAAGAAAATGCACAATCAGCACACTTTTCTTGGAGTAAGCTGTTTGACAACCATTTCTTTGTTTAAAAAACACAACTGACAGTGCTTGGTATTTTATTGAAAAAGGAGCTTGTGTCAATGGCCAGGCCCAACAAAACACTGCACTGGACAGTGTTAGAGCCAATCTTACATTTTTTTCTATTCCGTTTGATTTCTTTTCTCCAATGGAGCAGATATCCTCTCTTCCCGAACGAGATCGTTCTCGGTGGTTTGTAGGCAGCTGAATAGCAAACGGATTACGAGTGAGAAGAATTGAAAACCAGGTATTCAAACACTGTGCATATTCCCTACTACCCATGACCAAAAAGGACTGCGAAGGCAAATGAAACCTTTTACTGCCAAACCAAAGGCAATGTCCATTTTTTAGATCTGTTTCAGAAATTGCAATCAGTTTATTGTCACGAAACGTGACTGGGAAATCTCGATCGACGATGGTTTATTATATCGGGATTGTCGGTTAAAATGTGTCAATCTGAGCCGCTAATGAACCAATCAGAGGGAACTTACGCAATAAAGTGAAGTAACATTCAGTAAAGGATCAAGCTCTCTTTGAAAAACGAACTTAAATCATCAGCTGCAATCGATGTAGAAAAATACAGAGATTGTCTCCAAAGCTCCTACAGTTTACAATCGGAAGTTACCAATTTCTAGGTGGTCTTTTGGGTGGGCTTCTTTCTGATATCATAGACATTTTACTGAGTGACAGTCGGCTCGTGGACTTGTAAACCTTCGTTCCGGAGCATGCAACTTCCAGTGACAGTGGTCAACGCTTGCGATTACAGCACACATCATTTGCGTTCCAGCGTTAATGATTCTATCAAAGTGTTCCATGCTTCCGCGCGGTAATTAAAGCACGATTTTTTCTCTAATTACCATTAATGTTAGTCTTGTCCACTCTTACAACTTCGCTGGTTCTCCACTTTGAGTTCTTTTCCAAACTTTACGTGCATCTGAGTACTGTGCGTATCAGTCGTGATCTAGGTGGACCGCTTGATCATGCTGCGTGACGATGACACCCAATAAGGCACACTAAAGCGAAATGGCTTTGCTGACCAAAAATGAACCTATCTTGTTTGCTGTAACTCTTCATGGGCCGGTAGAAGGGACTGTTGGTGTGCTGGGCAGTCTCCCCAAACGGGATGCTGAATAGTCTAGCTAACAGCTACAAAATTAGTGAAAAGAAATGTGTACTTTTCAACTCAGTACGCCTGAAAAAGATTTGAATCTGCTATCTCCTTGACGGTTTTCTTATTTTGGCGTCTGCTATCGAGCAGACACTTTCTGGTATGGCAGCGGCTATTGTGGGTTATAAGAGAAGAAATCGGGGTGGATGGACTAATGTTTCCCCATTCTGAGTGGTCTGATATGCTTTGGCATGCGCTTTGGGGCTACATTGTAGACAGCTATTTTGCACTTTCAGAGAAGACTAATTCCCTGTTCCCAACAAGATAGCCGATGAATTAAAATCTCTGGTCGTTCAGTGTAGGCAAAACAACATGGATCTGACTGGCCCAAGTCTGTGTCAGGTTAAATGCAAAAATGAAAGTAGAAACAACTGACCTAATTTCAATCGCACCCAATAAATTTTGTATTAGTCTCCGCCGGCTCGGTCAGATGATGTGTACAAATAGGTCCATAAAACTCGTAAGGTTGCCAATTGGCTTCTGTCCTTATTTGTTTTACCCATTCCTGAATAGGGGATTTCGTTATCGTTTTAGAATACCGTATCTGCTGCCTCGTTTTCTGCGCACCACATTGTACTATTTGACATCTCGAATCATACCCCTCGTAAAATTTGCTTCAAACTGTCTGGGATATTTCAGTAAACTGAATCGCATTAAATGTTCGTTATCGCTTTCAATTCACTGCCAGAATGTATATTCTACGAAATCACTGCGGAGCTTTACAATTTTTGACGGTATCCTGGAAACATTATACTGAGTGTGTTTATGAAACTCGTTCCGTCAACTGTTGCCAGTTAATATCCTACACAAATCGGCTGTAATACTCCTATGAAAAGATATCTCTGTGATCAAGCCAGATTAGTTCCGCTTGTCCAAAATTTCCGTTTCTGTGTACTTCGGTTCCGAAAAGAGATTCTACCCATCTAAGCGATTCCTCGTTTTCAGGGCTATTCAAGTATTATCGGGGAGCTTATTGAAGCTTATCAAAACACGGAAAATTTGTTACAATAAACGCGTTTGTTCCATTCTGCTTTTTGCTGGCACATGGATAGTAATTTAGATCGATATCGTCATGTTTTCCCACAGCCCTATCAAACCGTCCATTTGCAGCCGTGACATGCAAGTGGGAAAGACATCTGACTTGGAGGAAAAAAACTCAATCAAGTCGCTTAATCGCAAATCCCCGAAAGGTGCCTAGAAATATGATCTGAAAAAAAACTGGAATATGATGTACTGAATGACAGTGTAAAAACACTAGGATTTTGTTATTTGTTTTTCGCATTTCACTCTATATTTTTCATAGCAGATTGTGGAGCGTACATGCAACTTATACGCAAAAATTGCTTCTTGGTCTCTTCAAGGGCTTCCGTAATTGTGTGGGGAAAAAGATTCGAGACAATCACTGCGTTTCAAATGTTCTACAGCTAAGTATTTTATTCAGTTAAAGAAGAGAATTGTGGGATGCAAAACTTAATCTTTTCTTTTTCTACTTCACACGGTTTGCTACCGGTAAGATGTGAATCAGCGATCTCGTATCGTAATTGCATTTCGAATGGAAAAACTCTAGATCAAGCAAATGTTGTAGTTTTCGCTTCTCAGTAGACCCTAGAGTGAATTTTGCAACTTTTTCCATCAAGCAGAGCAGATGTTCGGATCTTTTCAAACACTTACTAATTGTTCATTTGCATATGAATTTACCCTGCCAGGCAAACTCGCGCATATTGAGCTAATCTCTGTTTACTCTAGGCCATATGTGAGTGGGCACTGACTACACGAAAGTTCATGTCCTACAATGAATAAATTTAATAGCGTTAGAAAGTCAATTGGGAAAGCTTATTCCAAAGATTTTGCACTGTAATATTTTCTCACAACAGTTCATCATCCCAATGAGTTGAGACGCGTTGACCATCGAGTCAGCTGACCGAACTGCATCTACGCAGTTACACCTAATCAGTACACATTAGGTAAGATGTTCATCTCCGATATTTATCTTGTATATCTATGGAAATAAAACCTACCAAATGAACATCAAAATACAGTTTCGATGAACAGGTGACTTCAAGCGATTCTTAAGATTTATCACTCATCATCAACGTCCAAACGGATGCAGAAAACCAGGGAAGCAGTGCAAAACTGCTGTATCGTCATTAGGAGACAACAGCAGTGCTTATCCTCCGTCTTCCCTACCGAAAGCAAACCCTTGGAGTGATTTTGAGTAAAACGTTCTATCCGCTTGTCTAAATAGGGTAGCTGTCAGCTGTTTATCGAACACAAGTATCATACAATGCGGACATCACGTCCATTGTGCACCAAGCGATCGGCTGCTAACTGCGGACGTTTTCCCGTGGTAGGCAGAGATATTCCAAACTGTATTCGGACATCTTTGGTGCACGGTACTTCTCAATACTGGCGATTTTCGAATAATGCCGAATCACGTGAAAAATATTTTCCACATTGAATTATTTCCTCATTAATTGGCGGTTGAATACCGTCCCCTACTCAGGTTTAGAAAACTAATTTTTTAATAGATTAAACTTGCCTTGTGTGGATCCTACTCATAACTATTCTAAAATCTCACTAGAAAAAGGGTACCTTGTTTGTACGGTACGGCAGTTTTACCACCCGCAACAAATTTTACTACGGTTAAAAGAACAAGATGGATTAAAACATCGCGATTTTTGTTATGAAATTTTGTCCTGGTAACATCAACATGATGTGGAGACCTTCCCCTCCACGGTTACTATCCGGTTTCAAGTATTTATCTATGTATTTGAGTTTATCCAATAAGTCTCAAGTCCCACCTGATCACATACATGTTCGAAATCTTTGGGAAATCACAAGTATATATGTATATATATATATATATACGTGGATGGGAAAACAGTCTACTTCGTCATTTCCGAAGACGCGTGCAATTAGGCTTGCCAATTATCAAGGCAAAAACAGGACGTTGGACGCCTAACGAGAATTTTACTAATTAGTTGATGGTACTAACTCCCACTATTTCATTTGCTTCTTTAATGTTCCCTAACTTATTTTGCGCTCCAAAGTTGCGCTCGTTGAACAGATCCGATGTTGCAGGAAGACCAGCTAACGAGATCTGTATAAAAATATCGACTAAGATAAAAGAACTGTGCAAAATAGCAGCGACAACAACGACTCATGGCATGCAAATGGCATACCACATCGAGTTTTCTTCCGCTTTTATCAGCTGGTTGGAGATTTGATTTTCACTAACTTCTGATGATCTGGGCATACTTATTCTGTAGTGAGACTAGGCTTCATTATTCCTTCTCTTAGAAAATACTTGAACAGTTTTTGTTCTATTTTTAAATCTCGTCCAAACCATCAGAAGTCGGCAACCTTTGAGAGGTGATGGGAACTTGAGCCTTACATAGAGTAGCCTGTACAATGACTCTTGGCTAGTTGTGTTCCGTTGACTCTGAATGGTACAACTTTATCTTTGCATTTCCGCTGAAATCATACAACCAACCGCCTCCTTGACAGTCCACTCTCATTATCGAAATGCATATTGATAACAAGCTGAATCACAGCGATAGCATCAACTATCCAGATATCTATCTCTTGGAGTGCGATACACGCTCAGCTGGAAAACATCAGATTGCCTATGTAACAGGTCACCATCTAGTAAAATATCCTGGAAGAGCCGTGAAACACTTTCATTCTCGTCGTGAACGATTTGCTGTTCATATTCATCGCACCACAGCGGGTATTTGCACCGGAGATGAGCTAATCTAAACGCGAAATATCAATCCTCATCAGTTGCTTTTGGCCCCGCTGAACACTACTATTGTACGCATGTCGTAATATTCACCTGGCAATTTTGTATGGCGCCACTGTGCTACCAGCATAAATTCGGATCGTACGATGTGTTCAATGCAAAGTCGGGACAAGTTGGAAGAAGCGTTAGATTTTCTGCAATATGACTGTTAAAACAATTGGTACCATTGCTAGAACATTGAGGAGTAGAAAAGCAAACCTTGCACACTAAGTCAAACAGGAGATTCCTGAATAACCTGACAGTATATGGTTCACATTAAGCCTAGATGTGCAGTTATTTTTCTATATTACAGTAGAAAAGGAAACTTTTCGGATCACCACAGATTTTCTAGGTAAGGTTGATTCACCGGCCTTGTAAACCAATGTACAGTCGGGGTGTACTTAGTAAGCTCTTAGACTCAACAGCTGACTTTTCGTAAAATTCTCAACTGCCCAGACCAGCAAAGGAATCTTCACCAAAGGTAAAAGTTCCGTGAATTTTATCATTTTTTGTCCTTTTTCGAATTCTAGTTATCAACTGATTTCTCTCTTTTAATTCTCCAGGATTTTTGTACTTTCCATCTTGGTTAATTCTTCTGCCGAACCAAAGAGGCTGCCTCGATGGTCTGGGAACATTTCACATTGACTTGGGAACGTCACTAACAATTAGCTCAAAATATGGTGCTAGAAAACAAGACTTAAAGGCGCTTCGGTTCCCACTTGACGCTCCTATTAAGAACAGTACAACGTTTGGATTCCGTTACATTTATCACGCATTTCGAATCACGGGTTTATTGGAAATTTGGGGTAATTTGTCGGGTAGCTGTGAATTGCTGTCTATCATCGAAGTGATTGGCGCACCTGGGATTCTTACCGTTGGCCTGCAAAATGTCATGTTTAACCCAGTTGGACATAGGGCTCTTGGGTTTGCATCTCATTCCAGTAAAGAATAATACAGAACTTGATGAAAGCGCTGGTCGTTTATCGTTGAGGTTATCTACCCGATGAACAGCATCAAGTGAAGGCTAGACCAACGGTGATATTTCCTTCCTTAACCAAATGGAAGTTTTCTCACATTTATATAACTAATTCCCAGCCCATGATAGCAATCTTTGTGGTCGATCTTCAAGTGGCAATGCCAGTACCTCCTTTGGTAGTTCCTTTTGTGAACAAAAAGTATAACATCCTCATTCATCTGGATACCCATGCTTAATCTTGTGCCGCATCTTTCCACCGCTAACTGCTTCAAGAATAAATTTCCTCTATCTATTAAGATGTTAGTAAACGTAGGGGATCACTCAAATACTGCTCGATCTAATAGTGATTTTCGGCAGGCTAACTGAGGAACGTTGATTAACTAACCCGTTGATGGGAATTTGATTAGCAGATTTATTCAAACTCTCGGTGATCTGCTGTCACCAGTTACCAGGCTGCAAAGCAATCGACAAGCTGCAGCTGTATAATGTACGCTTAGCGATGAGCCAAGGCATAGTCATATGTTAACCCTTCCGATTTTGCCTGACGGCCTACGCAACTTTTGTTTTCTTTTTTCGAGTCTTTAATGTATGGCTACCAATTACTGCAGGCCGTAAAGCTTGGACAATTCAGACATCATTCATGACTGCATTGATTCCCCTGTTCCAGTAGAACTAACGGGCAAGAAAACAGTAAATTTTCTCCATACCTTTTTCGTATGTTTTAAGGTGCAGAGAATCCAACTGAATGAATTAATATTAATAAATTAATATATTTAAATGTAATATTAATTTGCCTACTTAGTTATTTGGTATACATTAAGTGGGACTTTTGGCATGTCACGGATGGTAATCTATCCTAATCCGACAGACTCCCAACAACGTGAGGGGGAACCTTTTTACCAAAGTGGGCCGTTCTCCAAACCAGCATGGCGGTGAAGCATGCACTTGGTGTTAGACAAACAGACCAAGTTTGGCAGCTTATGCCTATTTGTTCACCCAGCGGAGGTTAGCCGATCCATCAAACCAAAAACCGCTTTAGCCAACGTATCGTTTTCAGTGCACCGGCTCAGCGCAATAAAAGGATCTGACACCCAAATGAAAGTGGGCTTTCACAGGCGTGTAGCCAGACACAGGAAAGTGGGCGACCAAACGTATGACCAGGGTACCGTTGGATGACCAGATAAACCAAAATTGTTCGCCGAAGCATGACGAATTGGTAATTCCGAGACCATTCGCGTGAATTATTCACATGGGGAGAGACAGCAAGCTTTTTATGTTTGGCTGACCACGTGGGGACCAGGTTTTCGGCGATTCCCCAGGAGAATATTTTTTTAAAATCTACAGCCAAAATCAGGCTATTTGAATGGTTTTATAGCTGCGAAACAAGCTGCAGGGGCCCCTACATTTAAAATCGCACCTGGAGAAACAAGGAGAGTACAACTTGAAAGCAATGTTAACAATATATAGTGTTGTATATTGTGGGTTTTACTAGGATATTTTAGTTCTGTCCCTTTGCAGCAGTGTCGTCAGGCGAGGTACAGCAAAAAACCAATTATCTAACCTAAGCAACATCATACTGAATGGCCTATGCTCACATTTTGTTGATGAACACACTTCTACTCGTCTGCTTACCCGAAAACCAAAATATCCAACATGGGAAATTTTTCTGTGCGGTGTCGAACTCAACCATGCAGTACTTTGGTTGAAGAAAGCACTACTAAAACGCTTTCATTACAGGGAAAATAAGAGGAAGTCTGCCAAGCGGGAGCAACTGTAATAAAACTAGAAAACAGAACATAACCGTTTTCAGCCTTCCTCAGCTTTTGACGACATTTTCATTCACTCACATTTAATGCATCATTTGTCCCGCTGGCCTTCTGCAAACAATAAAAAATGATAACTAAGTAATTGTTGATTAGCAATGCAAATAGACTGACCCCTTACGGTGACCTGAGATCCCATATACACACGGAATTCCTCATCAGATTCGTTTGGTGTACGGTTAAACGTCTGTAACCGTCGAGGCGACACCAGCAGAAATGCACAGTCCTGTAAAGAGTTACGGGTCAGTCTGTATAATCGACTGTGGAACTTTTTCCACTCATTTTCATTCCTATCAATTCATGGCCCAAGATGGGGCTCGGTGAACATGAAAAGCAAATCATTTCTGATGATTATCCAGTACTCTCAGAGTTTTTCCTAGGTTGACTCGTTTTTAGAATTCACTTGTGAGCAGATAAAGCGATTTACTTAATCAACTCACGTAGATAGCCTGGCTAGGTGCAAATGTTGGTTTGTGTTGCCTGCAGCCTATGCATTTGTCACCACATGTCATCTTGGGAAATATGCCTGGCATTAAGACGGTCGTCGTCGATAGTACTGATAATGAACGGATTGTTTGCCACTTGCGGGTGATATTTCTCGCGGCGGCATTTTTGTCGTACCTAATAATTTTTTGTCGATTTTCTGATGGAAAATAATCAACCATAGTAGATAATGCTTTGCCTCACGGTGACGTGCCAGATTAGAAACGGTTTGTTTAATTTTCCCTAATTTCAATCAATCTACCTAAAGTAGATCATGATCACTGTGCTTAATTTTCTTCGTTCATATTCCAAGGAAAAGACGTGCTGGAACTTTTATGCCCCTAATGAGACGGTTTGGTGTCCATATACGTTGACTGTTTAGTAAAAGTAACTTCAATTATAATTTAAATTCATTTTTATTCACTGACCAAAAACTGTGCAGTCTCACGGGAATAAGCCCGGAACTGTTAGAGTGATACCGAATGGAGAAGTGACCTACTGTGGACCGAGCCCGAGACCTTTACGTTCAAGAGCACCACTGTTAAACTACTGATAACTTTAAATTTAAAGACTGAACTGAAGCTTCACATAGGACTGGCTTACGATGCACTTCCAATAATCATTGCTTAGCACGGTGGAATGACTTTCACAGTTTTAAGGCGTAACTGCCTGAAACAAATTCATTTCTGAGGAAAAAAATATTTTTTTTAAATTGGTCAAAAAATTGATGTTCGTCGGTCGAACGAAAATTTTAAGTACCCTAAGCCATAGTTGTTCGTGACACTGCATTTGTTTGATTACACTGAAGAAGTAAAACAAAAATCAGCGCATGTCCGGTAAGCTCCGATTAAATTAGTACTACATGCAGGAGAACGGTATTCGTTGGGGATCGCAAACAAGTTCGAACCCAGGTGATGTGCTGGAGTTTCACACCGCTTCAATCCGTGAATTATTGCGCAACTTAGGCATTTTAGATGTCATCAACATCTTAGAAATTACTACTGGGTAGAAGCAGATAGAAGTTCTTCCAAGACAATACTCACCCATCAAGTGAAAGGTGGGGTTTGTTGGTCGCATTGTCTGAGATGTATAGCGAGCACTACTCTTCACCTTGATTCAGAAAAATAATAATAATATCTTGATAACCTTTAAAAACCTTTGCAAAAACATCAATGACTTCTTATTCTTATCCGACTGGGTGCGATGTAGTACGCTTGATTCCTCTTAAAATATTGTGGGATACAACGTTTGGAAATTGCCTTGAAAAATCCTCGGTCGAAAGTGCGGCAGGCACGTAAAATATCCTTGTCAGTTTTTCCCAAAATTGTGAGATTTCCCAAGGTATTTTTCTTGCTTTACTTTCTTCTAATCAGCACAGATTACATCTAGGCTGTCTAGGTGTATGAATTGGCTGATTGTACGCATAAAACCAAGAATCAAAGGTTTGCCAATTCAGTGTCAAAACATGGGAAATGATCCCCATCAAACTTTCGTGGTTGAAGAAATCAGCCTTTAAGGAGGATTACGGACTAATAAAATGGTGTACATCCAACCAGCCGTTAAAATTCGTCCAAGAGCAGCCCTATTCCTTCATCGTGGTTAGGAATCATAAGTAATGCAGAGCCATCTTGCCCAGAAAGAGTGACTGAATCCAACGAGCATCATAGCCATAATGAAGTCTGTGTCGGCTCTCAACAGCGAACATACCTGCATTGCTTCTGTGGTTTTCAGATGTGTGATAGGGCATATCTGTTACAAATTAAATCACTACCTACTCCAAATCTGGGATTAATTACGAAATTAGCCTACTTAAACTTATGGTCTAAATGGACAATTTGTGCGCAATTATTCTGCGGACATCGGGGTGGTGGAAAATTCGAGGATTACCGATTTGTGCTGTCACTTTGCTTCATATTTGTCCTGTTTACATACTTCTGTAGATTAGTTGTATTTAGGGTAGCAAATCTGCAAAGCCGACTACCTTTCAGACTGCACTCCTCAAGAGTAGAACTCAGGTCATTCAGACAATCATGCCATCAAGATTGACAAATCACAGTTGTTGCTTTTAACAGAGCTACTTGGGGCTGCATATTCCCCATCGCAACCAGGGTTTAAACCAGAGATGGTCAGAATTACAAAGTTAATTTTGTTCACCGGCAGAGAGTGATGGCTACAGATCTTCGAATGAAGGTATGGCAAATGTCCTGTTAACTCCTGTCGAACCCCACCCACCAAATCGAGCCTTAATCAAGTTTTCGTATTCAACTTAGTTCACATTTGGCACTCATACAAAGCTTACGGTTTCTGGCGAGTAATTAGGGGTGCAAATAAAGTGCTTGCAGCTTTAAGAAAGAGCGCATTTTGTTCCTTTTCCTTTGTGATGTTAAAATTTACAAATTGCGCCGCAAAGATTTGTATTTTACATGCTATTTGGTCAGGATTTTTCGAAGAACCTGTTGGTGATCAGACGACTGTGGACCCAGACATTCACAACCTGATTCCTAACACCACTCGCCACTTCGTTTTGTCAACCTCGGTGGGCTAGTATTGGGTCGGCCATCTTCCACTTGCTAAATCTGTCATTAAGTGATCTGTCTGGGTCGCAGATGTCGAGCGAGAGCTTATTCCCAGTATGTAGTCAGCATGCAGAATTTCGTGAGCGGAATCGAACAGTTGCAGTACACCATCCATCCCACATGAAGTCCAGTTTCTCAGGCCACCGCGTAATACTGCTACCGTTGATACTGCACCGCATATCAGGCCACATAGGCAGTTTTTTCAGTGACAGTGATGATGTTCGAAGTAGTCATTATTTGCTTTGGCTGAAATGACATCTTTAAAAATCTCTCGAACCGTATCCCGTGAATGGACGACGACTATTAATACATGGTAGTTCTCATATATGAATTAAATATGTGCAGATTAGTGAAATTAAGACAGCACTGTCTGTATCTAACGTGTAGATGAAAAGCAAGTTTGAATGTTGAAAATAAACTGATCAAAATGACAGTACTGTGAAATGAACGTCCTCATAGCAATCAGTGATCATGATCACTGCCTGCCTTGTTGGATATGAGACATCCTAAGCTACTGAATGGCATGTCATTTCACATTTACTCAAACGGGAATGCATCGTACATTTTCTTCAGGATTTGAAAGCTTTTCGAAGATAGCAAAAATGAATGTCTGATTGATGCCTAGGTATTTCCTGTTTATCTTCTTCAAAGTTGATTTTTGTCAGGTTTCGCTCATCCGCCGTGGAATCAGACAGTTTCAGCCCGGTGCTGATTGCCCCTTGATGCACAAAGCAAACAAATGAGCATTAAAAATTTTATTTTTTGGAAAGTTATCATGACCCAAATATTTCTTGTGGTTGGCACTCAAACCCTTCATGTTTGATCTCGTACATTGTTTGCTTATTGCTTCTTGTGTCACCCAACTTTTCCGTTGCATTTCAATTCTACCAGTTAAATAGGTTCGAGGTTCGAAAATTTTATTTTAGCTCCCGTATATTTTGACAAAAATAAGGAACAAATCCACTTTTGGTAGTGCTCAGTAGAAAGCATTGAACTATCTTTACTCGTGGATTTTAGCCCCTTCTAATGGTTTATGACTCGAAGCCTGTTATTTTAACCTTCTTAACAACCTACTCGCCAAAGAGCAGGACAAAAGGGACTCAGGATAATGTCAAATTTTTCTGAAGATTTATTCTTAAAATGCCTTATCAGAAATCCGTTCTGGTCAGGGCACTCTCAACGACTGTTGGAAAATGGCGATCGTAAGAGACACCCTTAAAAGAGGAAGTGCATCCAGAAGTTTTTGGTAGCTAGCGTGATATCCCTGTGTTCAGCCGCAATTCTATCATAAAATTTCAGGCAACCATTGAACATTTCTGGATTCTGAACTTGAGCTTTCTAATCGTTCGCCTTACTGTTTTGGGAAAGAGCCCTATAGTGAAAATTACTGAAGCCAGCTTCCAGGGTGGAGTTTCGTTTGTGGAGCCTGCTTCAGCATTCGGCTTACCCTTCAATAACTTACTGAATCGGTTTCCAGGACAACTGCTAAAATGAGGCTAATGTGATCGTACAGGGTATGAACAGTCTAAGTCCACCAACTAAATGCGAGCCAAGACGTTGTGGCTAGCTCTCATGCAAAAGTGAAGTAATGGGATGCAACGAGCTGTTACTTTCGATCGTCCTTAGGAACCTTGGAGCCGAGCGTAGAAATTCGCTTCACGGATGCACAACGGAAATACCGAAAGGCTTAGGCCTTTCGTGATGAAACACTGCGGGAAGTCAACTCGCTTTTTATTCATACCCTGTTGGTCAAGTTCCATTGGTCGTGTGGACATTTTTCTGCCTTAGTCATGCCCATCTAACATGAAGTTGATTTATTGCTGAACCTGGTACTTTAATTTTCATTTCCATCTTCCGCTGTTCTAACGAACCCTTGTAAATATCTCCCATAAAGCACCATAAAGCTCGGAAATAATTCTCACCAAGAATTTGGCCAATATTTCTGTGCTTCCGGATGTTTTCAAAGTCTATTTTCCAACGGATCAACATGTTTTGAATTCTGTTTCTAGAGTGGGGGCAAACCAGCTCAGAAAGTCGCCATTCCCAGTACACTAAACAGTGCTTTCTCCCTTCGTTAGACTTTGCATAGTTGCGTGTTCCAGGCTTGTTTAAATCAAATGTTTCAATCAAGTTTTTATTATTATGCAAGTTACCCATAATGAGCAGTTTGTCATACCGCGTGCTATTGTGATTGCTCCTATTTGTGGTCTTTCCGTCATCACCATCATCATCATCATCATGCTCATCATCATCATTCAGCTTTAAACGGCAGGAAAAGCCTCACTGACGGCTGCCTTTTACATGTTTCTATAAAAACAGTGGGCATGCAAACAGGGCAGGCAGTGAACCTATACTGGCGAGAAATGAAAAGAATGTCGTAGTAGCCAACATGCGGAACAAAGTCTAACTATAAAAGCGCAATATTTCAGTCATTCTGATTCGACGGAAAATGATAACACGATCGCAACTGTTCACGCTTCAGTGTATCCAGCCAGCTAATTGGCGGGTCTTTAGGAAACCAATCAGTTAGCACGTCTTGTCGCTGTGCGGCGCGAAGTGTGTCGGAAATTCGTACTAGATAGGAATAAACGATTGTCTGCGCAAAACTGGAGAAGTCTTTCCCCGTTGCCTGTTCACTGAGTAGGCACAGGAATCTGATGCACTAAGTTTTCCAACTTGTGCATTAAAATCATCTGCTACAATGTCAGAGCCTTTGCTCTTCCGAACAAGGGTGACGAGGTCATCATCGAACTCGCCTTTTTGCATTTCAATGCTTTAGTTATTTGGAGCGTGTGCCGAGATAACAAATAAACTGCGCTTAACACTGTCATCCTTCCGGATGCCGACTGAGTCCTGCAGTCTCACGGCGCACAATCGACTGCTAACTGAGACCCAGTCTAGAAGGGATGCTTCAGCCTTCTCACTTACGACTATTCCTACATTGCCTTGACCCATAGCTTGAGCTGCTTCGTCTCCTGAAGTGTGCACGAACTATCTTGACGAGACATTTGGCGTAGTTATCTGAATTACCCTGCTCTACTCGAAGCCTGAATTTGTGTTTCACTCACGCAGCAGACATCAGTCGAAAGTGAGTCTAGTGTCAGAGCCAAACACGTCCGTTGGCCAGTCTGCATTAAAGTGTGGACATTGGAGGAACCGAGATTCGGAGGCTGACGAGGCTTGAGAAAATGTGAGCTAGAAGACTGAAAATCGCCTACTGTACTATTTGAAAATGAACAGTTGTGACTACCGGACATTATCAACAGGGGCATTGTGATTAGGCACAGCTGGAAAATAGATTCAGCTTGGACAGAAGAAAGGTTGAATAAATGAGGGAGCTCCCAGGTTAGCATTCACTGACAACCAGTAAACAAAAGCAACCATTCATTACCGCAACCACCACTCAGACCATGCAACAAACCAAAACAAGCTTCTTCCTAGAAAGCCTGCATTGTCAAACTTGCCTAACGATTACTAGGGCCTTGGAGATTGGAAGGGCAAAACATCACACTACTGGGCTTTGTGCTCCATGTAGAAAATTTCGAAGTACCAATTGCTGGCCTAACAAAGTGCAGTTAGGATGCTGAGACGTTCTATCGTTAAGCTAGATGGAGAACTCATTGATAAGCTGAAAAACCATAATGCTGAAAATCGTAAATGGCCACGAGGAGATCCTGAGTTTATTTTAGATAACCACATGAAACAGTGCAGACTTGCCTTAACAATTTCCATAAAATGTTGTCTCAGAAATGAAGTATTGTGTGGACAAAGTTGTTCGGAGTTCAACGAAAGGAATGCAAGCTGAGGCCAGACGATCATCCCCTGTGGCACTAAAAACTTTTCGCATTAATTCAAGGAACTAGCTCACTTTTTCTTGTTTTTCATACCTGATGCAAGAAATCAAACAGCAATGCAGTTTTTCGCAAAACACCACGGTATTCCAAGGCAACAAATGCTAGCTGATGGTTCTAGCTTATAGAGTCTCTTAGGTTCAGACTGCAGGACGTCGGATATCCATTGCTGTTAATTGATACTTTGCCATAAATGGACTGCTCAATGTCCCAAATAACTCTAATGAATCAAACATATTTGCCCCCACCCCTATAGGAGAAGAATACTGTAAGCAGTTAGCGTTATCAGTTAGCCATATAAATGAATCCATTTACGGTTTGCTGTATTCATCATAATACCATTCATTTGAGAAGACAAATATGTGAGTATTAGCAGTTGTGGAAATGGCGTCAGTTACATGTGATATGAATTGGTCTCACAAAACTGGGTTAAGCTGTCTGGTCTGGGTTGCTTCACTGAGCATTAGTTGTTGCTAGCTGGAAAAATGCAATGGTGGTTTGAAAGACAGCATCGTACCAGCTTTGGTTTCCTCGACGCGAATATACTTGGCTGGTTGCCCCTTTCCTTCAGAGAAAACTGGTGTCGTTAAATGTGACCACCCATTTGGCGATGATTTTGAATACGGACTCCATCAACCACTTGTTTATTCCTCAAGCTCGAATGTCAGTGCATTGACATGTGAACGGATTCATCTTCTCCAAAACAAAGTTCGGCGGTCAACGAGGCTGGGTTTTGTCCGAATTTCTCTCCGAGTAAAAACTAGCAACTGTGACTGTTCAGTCGAGAATTTGCGATCTAAAACTGATGAAGTAAATAATCCTGTTTATCGATCAAATTGAGTTTCCCTGGGGGCTCCTGCTGCGAGGCCGTCTCCCAGGTTTACGGTAGTAATGGATTTAAGGTGATTTTCAAATGCATCGCCACGCAGTATCTGCTCCCAACTTGTCGTTAAGTTACCGCGGAAGTACTGTAAAGCTGTTTAGTTCAACCGGATAGAAATCATGAGCAATGCCTGTCCATCGAGCCAGAAATGAGACATAATCCCGGGACGAACGACAGTGAAGTGAACGCTTTAGACATTATGCTGGCTGGGTAGTATCGCGGAGGCCTATCAAATACCAACACCATGCAAAATGGAGTTCGTATCTCCATTCTATTTTGCTTGGACAAAAACGGTTGAAATTTTCACTCATGGAGCTCGATGAGTCTTTCGGATGACAGTCTTTGGAATTCACGAAATACTATCATCCTCATTCTAATTAACGGAAGAACAGATATGTCTGATCCCAAAGACAACGTTTTTGACGAATCCGTTTTGTTACTCACTGGAAAAACATCTGAGAAACTCAGATCAAAACTACTTACCTAAAAATTGAAGGCCTATCAAATTTTCCATAAGTAATGGCATACGTATTTGGCAAATCTACAATATGAGATTCGTCAATAACATGGAATTTTAAAGTTGAAGTACTTCATAGACGTTTTCTGCAACAATTACGAATTAATTAGACTTGTTTAAAAATTGACATTTAATTGGCATTTCTGACTATTATCTTTCCTATTAAGGTGGGAATGCTTGCAACTGCTTCTGGAATGGCTGAAAATTTTAGCTGACGCAATCGCCCACTACATATGGCCTCTGAAAAAGATCCACTTCATTCGAACCAAAAATCAGTATACAGCAGTTATTAAAACTTACTAATTAAAGTCCATTGGTATGAAACATCTTTTTTCACCCTCCGAAATTGGCACAGAATTTATTTGGTTATCAGACTAGAACGGTAAATTGAAAAAATGGGCATTTGAATAGTAATGCTCTGAGGTTTACACAAAATCGGAGTATTGGCTCATCGTATCCTTGCGGAAATTTATTTAAAATTCTAACAAATTACAGCAATCAATTCAGTGTGCATTGTGTTCAGAATATCTGGACACGGCTAGTGGCAACAGTATGTGGACCTTTTCTCTCACCTGTCCATGAGTTTACCCCCCGGTATACATGAAATGACCTCTAGATACGGAAAGCTTTTTTGAACATGCTTCATAAGAAGCCGTCGTGGAAATCAAAGCTAGATTCGATGGACTCGGAAGCTAACGTTTCCCTGAACTCTTCGCGGAACACTTGTTTACTCAATGATTCACACACCGAAATTTGTGTGTTTACAGATCGGTTGTCCCGTGACTGGTGCACGTGTTTTTGCAACCTATGTTGTCTATTATTAAAAGCTGTTCCGCTGGTTTGATCTGTACAGTTAAAAGCGATTGTGAATGGTGGCATTCAAAGCTTGTATCATACTGTCCCCAAATCGAGACTGAGTCTTGGATATGCCAAAAATATTTGCCTGGTATAGAGAGCAGCAAATCGGTAGAATAGGATTAGGGTGACAGAATGCTATTTCGTGTAAGGCTGGGTGGCTGAGGTCTTGCAGAAGATCGTTGAAATGTGTAACAAATCGTCTTGCCCACACAATTGATTGCATCAACAAAGAAATGAAGACAAATACGGACGACCGGCGAAAATCACCCGACGAATCACCATGTGATTCCTAAATGGACTTATCATCCTGACGATTCAAATGAGATTCTGGTGACAAGTACGGACACATTTACTTTCCCCACAACTTGTGAACGTAACGCATAGAGGGGTAACGATCAATAAATCATCGGACGTCAACCTGCATAGCCCAGTGACGAAGAGTTTGTTCACAGTAGTCTACTTCGTGTTGCAGTCCTAAAGGAGCACACAGCATATAGGTGGCGAATATAAACTGTTAGAATTGGCTGATAAGCATTTGGGAAAAACCTCTGTTATTCCGAACAAGTTATCTGTATCACTTATTTCTTCATGCATGCGTTGGAAGAACTCCTAACGGACTTCCAGGGAATCACGTTTATGCTGGAGTTCTCTCTTCCTATGACGGTTTTATGATATTTCCGTCCCATCCATTTTACGAAGATTTTATTTTTCATCGCCTTGATAGCACTAATCACCCCAGCTCCGTACTGACGGGCAACAAGGTAGTCCGTCTTGAGAAACTGTTCAAAATAAGTCAATGGACTTAATAAACACAGCGACGGTTTTCTGCAACACATATGACTGTTTCACGGAACCTATAATTGGACATTTGATTTGTATACGGTGAGTACATCTGGCTGGTAAGCAGAAGCCAACTAAACTTGGCCAAATAAGAAATTTCAAGGCGAAAGCCAATTATTGGAGTGCATTTGACTTTCAGTAGTACTTGCGTGCAACCATATTGCAGAAAATCTTTCTTGAATGTCAGCTTGAGAACATATCCAGCATGAAGCACATATCACTTCCATGCTAGTAATTTGGAATTAGCGTTTTTACAGACAGATGGGAAACTTGTGTTTGGTCTGCTCGTCTAACACGTTACTGCTTCAAGCTCTATTGTATTTCTCAAAATGAAAATCAGTTATCTGTTGTTTCATTCGGCCGTTTTGCTCGTCTGTGAACCCCAGTGTGACCTCAGTCGACTTGTGCAATAGTTAAATCAGTCATCAGTCCCATGGACAATTCGTTGTTTTCTTTCCTCCTACCCCCGTTTTTCTCATCGAACTTCAGTGCAGTCGACTAGCTGGTGGCATTAGCGTTGAAAATAACAACTACTGCTACTACCACTACAATAGCAAAAACAAAAGCAAGAACAACAGCAAAGATGACGATAACAGCTCCCATTACTACTACTACTACTACCACAACAGCAAAAAAGACGTTGTTACGAAAATAACATCTTTTCCAAACCTAATGCTTCAGCAGTTCTCAATGAATGAGGGTAGCCTTGATTGCAGATGCAGTTTTTCGTTCAGTGTGACCTTATTCCATCTGCTTTATTCTGGGCTATTTCAATCTTTGTATCCCGGTGATCACCACATTTAACTTACCACGTTTCACATGGCCTGTCCTATATTATCTAACAGGGTAAATAAGGCGACAAACATTGGTTTGCGAATTCTTGGCAGGTTGACGCACACGGTGGGATGCGTGTTGACAAAGTGTCACTGTTTTGATTGTTAAGTGGAGAAGGTATCACAAGAGGGGTGCAGGAAAATGATGCACGTGTGCTTATATGTACGTATAGCTGCATGCGTGCACTTGCGTACGTACGTTTGCATGCACATACTCATGTACACATGCATGCACACATGTATGCACGTGTGCATGTGTGTAGTCAGGTGGATAAGTACGTACATGTACGACTGAAATATGAGTATACAGACAGTCCCGGATGTTATCGCAATAGATTGGCACAAGATAGTTCGGCTATATGGTGGATGAAAAGAAACCTGTAAAATCCACGATGTTTACTACTTTTTGATGGCTGCAGATTTGCTGCATGTGAACCACGATCAACCGCAAGTGCGATAGTTGAATCGACGTCAGCAAGGTGCGGACTCATTGACTCGTTTGTCGTAACCATCTGTTTCAGGTTAACCACAATCTGACGGTCCCAGTACCTGATGCAAATGAACTCAAAATAATCGCGTCCATTCGAGCTCGACTGAATATAATGAACTGATTAGATTTGACGTTATACCTGATATTAGACAACACGGTAGTAAACAAGCTTGCTTTTTGGTGCTTTACAACTGTCTAAATACAGCCTGTTTTATCGGTAGTGGGCTAGGATGATCGAAAAGAATATTAATAGCAAATAATCGGAGTTCAGAATGACGCTTAGACATGGATACTGTGTGATCCGTGTCGTAATAGGTAATGTGTTGATAATTGTCGTGGCACTTTCACTAGGCCACTGGTTACGTGACGCTATCTAGCGTCGATGGCCAGGGTGGATTGAGAGATCATACAATTTACTTGTGGGACCTTAGAGAGGGGTCATTCAGGTAGATCGCAATCGCTTCGGCCGTGGACAGGATCTGACTTCTAACATTTTTCGATAGTCTAACGATGTAGACGGGACATATAGCTTCATTTGTGCTGACGTGATTACCTGATTCTGTTAAGTATATGGCGATCGTTGTTTGCCTATTCTTTATCGCTCCTTTGTTCATCCAGCTTGGATGGTGTTCCTTTATGCGTTCAGACAATCTTCTTGTGCTTGAACCTAAATAATTTGTCCCACAGGTGCAAGTGAACTGACGCACACAGCAAGAGGTCGTATCCATAAGCATTTTGTCTTTCGTTTTCAAAGGGAGAACTAGTCCAGATGTGGACAAAATACGTAGTTCAGCAGCGAAATGTGTATTTCCGATTGCTACTTGAGGCCATCCAATTAATGTCTGCTAGGATGTCTCTTCTAAAAGGTAGGTGTACGACTTTCTTCTTAACTTTATGGAGAGTGGCTTTGTTTCTGTTGATTTTCGTACTTTTGTCGACGAGATATTCAGAGTACCTGTTCTGCCGAAACGTTTGTTTCACCCTTATTAGTTAACCTTCAGTTGCGTCTACAGCGGATGTCTTGAGGTCTGTACGTGTTAAACAATGCATTATATTTCTTTTTGGATTGGTTGGTAAAAACTTTGTTAGTGTACATATTGTTTTGTCTGTTTTCTTGTGAATGATTTGTCGTTGAAGACCTGATAAGAATACTTCTAAGAATGACACACTGATTGGAGATTCCATTTCCAGAATAAATTCTGTCTTTATTAGAATGGTTGAAGTCCTGGAAAAATGTCATCGAGATCTATAGTGGAACCGGATATGTATATTATATCGTACACATCCTCTGTGGAGAGTGACTTTGTTGAGTTGTTCAAATAATGAATTGGTCTCCGGTTTTGCCAAAAAAATTTCTCCCAACGTGCGGTCAGAGGGGTGTCGCATTGATAAATAATCACTTTGTCGGTGTTTGCATCCAAAACCATGAGACCAGGAGTTGTATGTGCACATATGGAGGAGTGGTTTCAGTTCAGCTACTGGCAACCCAGGAGGAACATCTATCTATCTATCTATCTATCTGTCTATCTATCTATCTATCTATCCATCTATCTATCTATCTATCTATCTATCTATCTATCTATCTATCTATCTATCGTATTATCACTGTCTCTTATACACATCTTATCTATCTATCTATCTATCTATCTATCTCATCTCTCCATGTTTCCAACTATCTTTCATTCCCGTGTTTTCACTCACTCAGTCGAGTGAAGCCACCTTTGCGAGATCCCCGTTGATTAAAGTAACTGATAACTTATAGTTGCGTACAATTTAGTCCATATGACCTAGTCATGCGTTTTTAACAAGCATGCGAAATACACTCTTTGCTCCTAACACGTTAATTGCTTTCCACCAGTAATAATACCAAGTTGAAATTAATATTCCCCTTGTTCTATCATTATTCTGACTTCTAATAATTGAGATGGATTAATTTTTCCTAATGTTAACTGATCAAAATTAGAACACTACTTGTCGCATTTTTCGATTACAATTATCCGTCTGTTGTTATCGCAGAATCAGTGACTGGAAAATAGTTGATTGTGTTTGTATGCTTCTATAAAAAGAAAACAATTTCGGGTTGCATTCTGGATGCTTCACACAGACGACGTGATTCTAAGGAAAGTCGAAACGAAAGCTGCGAGCAGGAAGACATACGGAGGTCGTAGACAAGACCACTGTTGCGTGTTGAATGAGCCCGGAAAAAAATTGCTCTCAACTGCGTGCATGACTTCACCAATTAGCACATCCAAATTCCACTAAATCTATCGGTTTCTTCAGTCATGTATGTGTTCAGTGTCGCCCTGTTGCCATGAATTTATCTCGTAGGACCACCGCATCCGTATTTCTACCATAATTGGTCGAATGCACACACACAAAAACATATATATATATATATATATATTAACGTACATACACACTCCAGCGCATAAATGCATTGCACATTATAGTCGCACTGCAGTGTCTGAAAAGCTGGGTCTATGTCATCCATGCATCAGGCGATAACATCTTGTTCTGCAATCGCTCACCGAGAAGCAAATGCCAGTAGAGGTGACTAAAATGTTATTTTAAATTTGGTGTGATTCGGAACAACCAGTGATATGATCATACGATTTGGAACAATAAGATTAATACGGCGAAAATCTCTTCGCTGAAGGTCATCATTTTGCACGTCAAAATCATACATGCAGCTGGAACTCCCCGTTTACCGTCCATACCAGGATTCCATTTGACACTTCGATAGAAGATACTTTCTTATGATGTGATATTACTGTTTGTCTGTGGCTAGGCCCTTTTCTGAAAACCGAGGGAGATTCCGTTCTCAAGCAAAACCAAAGACTATCTGACGAAAATATCACTTGTAGTAGTAGGATTTCTGACACTAAACTAGTCACCACTTAGAGTATGCGGCATATCATCTGCGCTGTTCCGTTTCTTAAAAATTGTCGGCTATAATCTGTTTATCAGTTGACGGATGGAGGTGGATAACCATACAAACACTCCAGTGTCAATGTGCGGTGCGGGCTGAATCCTAACAGCTGTGCGCAGCTCCCATAAAATTCAGTAGCAAGGTGATGTCGACTTATCGTGTGATAAGCTTTGCCAGTCAATCGGTATTTGATTAAAGTACAACAGAATCGAAAACGGCTTCTTACCACTACACTGACGAGGTTTACAAAGGGTAACATCTCGCGTACTTTTTCATCCAAGAGTAATTTACCTCGGAATTCTCTCTAGGCACTGACGTCACACTTTTCGCGACAAAACCCAGTGGTCCTATGGCATTCAATACATCTTTCTAAACTTGAGCAAGTCCACTTCATATTTTGTGTAGCTTGTAAACTGATGAGTAGATCCTTCACCAAATAGTAGCACCCATTATCGTGTGTAATATATTGACGAGAATTTGACGTCCATTTGTGGAGAGTCCAGTCGACTCGTAAAAGTAGTCCGTGATGCACTCTAACAAATAACAGTCTGATCAAGACCACGTGGCTCCTTGAATGTTGATGCATTTTGCAAAATGCCGAAGTCTGTTTACTAATCACCACGTGATGGCGAAGCGTTGGAAAAATTGGTTGTGCAATTTTCCCTTATTCCAAGCGAAGTTGCGTTTAAGATCCATTTGATAGTCTATTCCGATCAGACTCAACCAAGCTGACCTATTATAGGCCACGAGGGAAAACAAAGAAACTTTTGGTTTGGCAAACTTTACAACTTTAAGATTGCTGCAGGTGTGAAAAATCTCCGATCTCCGCCGGAATCGAACCCATGCAGCTCACCTACGAGGCCACCGATAAGATTATCGTGAACATTGGATTTGTCACATCTACTAATATAGACTGGGAAACCAACCAGACCCGTGAATGTTAACCGGTGACTACTGATTAAATCGCAGGAAAATCCTTCTTTGGCAGTTAGAATTAGGAAAGAACATAAGTTCGCAATAAACTAACACGAATAATCTCCCTTGATATGACAGTTATCCAGTTCCTTTTTGTAGGGCCATTTTTACTTTTATGAATTTTTCAATCACGTTGCTTATCATCTCACTTGTGGATTCATCGCTTATTGTATAGGGTAGTAAGTACATGGTGCAGTGTCAGTTCACCTGGTTACGTTGTAAGCGGCTCATTTGCTTCTCCAGTCACAGCACCAGATATTTCCTAACCGCTTCAAGCTCTGAGAAACTGCATTCATGCTGAATAAGTCAAAAATTCCATTAGAACAGTCTTCCACTCAAATACTATCGAACTCCAAGGGAACGAGTGTTCTCAAGTTAACGCATGTACTAAAATTTGGTTACAGATGTCACGGATAATCATTCTGAGGGAAGAATTATCTGTAAGACACTTTATGTGCTTGATTGGCCGCACTTCGGACTTCACCTTTCCTCTTTCACCCAATCAGGAAAAAACCAGATTCGAGTTTCGTCTTCGTTAGAACTCCCAGAGACGCATATCCTCTAACCCACTCGGGGTTAGTACCCGGGGTTTCCAGTTGGAAAGCATGTGTATTATCATGGCGCCACCAGCTCCCGTCCAGGCTAATCGGAATTGCCAAGCAATTTTTTTCAAAATGTTGTCCTCAATGATAGCCAACAGTGACTGACAGCTTAAAATGGAGAAATGGTGCCTGTTCGGTTGACGTCCGTCGAATACTACCCACCAATTCAAGTCCGCGCTTGATAGTTTAAGCCCCGAAAACCATTTGCCGTGTATAGAAATAACAATCCCACAAACTACTAGTAAGCAGTTGCGAACTGTATCTAAGATAACTCTTAATGAATCCCGGCAGTTTCTTCATCATCACGATGGCCAAATTACCGTTGATCACTGTGCCTCCAATTGTGGAATACAGAAGTCCTATTTTTTTATTCCTCCATACTTGATCAATGTTGAACAGGGGTGTGGTGCGTTTAAGTGCAAGTCATGTGATGCACTCGGGTACCGCTTCACGCTGGACTGCGCAGACAACCAGCCAATGAGAACCTTGATGACAAGCAATCGTGAAATCCAAACGTTCCACGAAGGCGAATGGTCAGAAATTATTCGACCAATCGAGATATTCCCACTCTTGTATATAAGCCCATGTGCTGTAAAGATAAATCTAACTTGGGTCCATTTTGTTCTGGTCGTATTGTTGACTTCGTTTACGTAGCTTGAGCCGAAGCTAATTAAGTGCATATTGGTAATTCGTATCCGTTCGTTACTACGAGTGACCGAATTTTATACACTAATTCCAAGTCCAAATATTACAATAGGGTAGAACATCTTTTCCAAAATAAACTTTACTGAAATCACAGTAAACTGTGTGCTCGTCTAAAAACTAAACTGTCCCTCCAAATAATCTGCACTACGATTTTTAGTCATCATTGGTTTCTCCACGCACGGATTTTAAGTGTTGATTGCGTGCCCGAAATCGAGTGGCAACTGGTACATTTTACTTTTTCTCATTTCTCACAGAAGTGACTTATAACTATATGGCATATTCCTCTGCTAGATTTAGGAGAAGGAAATGTTCCAGTGATTTTAACATATGCATATAGAGGTTTATTTCATTGTCTCAATCGTTCCGTCTACAAAAAGCATTATTGTATAAATCTTATCATGAATTGTCGTGTAAAAGTTTGGCAAACTGTCGATAATAATTCAGTGTTTGTTAGCATTTTAATTGTTATTCTAGCCTCCTCTCTTGATATTGGAAGAGCTGTTTCTTTACAACTTACTTTCTTCGCTCTCTCGAAAACAGAATGAGCGAATATCACAACTCATCCGCATAACTTCTATTTAAAGGTTTACTTCCATTTGAACCTGACTTTCATATCCCCGCAGTTTGTCATTCATTTATGAAAATTTGAAGTAAAATCTTTATGACATCGTCTCGTAGGTATTATTATGGGTACGAAGGTGCATGAAAGAACAACTATAAAGACGCCCATCCGTTTAAGTATTGTAACTAGAATTACAATGAGGTCTTGCTTACCAAGTAACTTGAGTGAAAGTCCTGTGTGCATTGCAGTTTTCATGTCTACTTTCAATCTTCACTCTTCTTGAATGGAGGCAGGATTCAGTCCTGTGTGAACCCCATGACATTAGCTCAGGAATAGGACCTAGTCACAGAATACCTGCCGTCCGTCCAAAATATGGTTATCTGCACTTGGACAAGTGATTTCTGGTTTCCTCCACCACTTTACCGGGAGGCATATCCCAGATTTTGGTCACCCTTCGCGATAGGCCCAGTGGTTCCAGCCTCATTAGATCGAGGGAGTGTCCACACCTGCAGTTCTCATCCCGAAAAGAAAGCTTGGTCAACAGGTCGAGACCTAAATCTCTACGACTAATGAGCATGCTTTTGATTGTAATTCAAAATAACTGAAACGGTCTGAAAGTGGAACAAAGAAGTCCTTAATCTAACGCCCCAACGCAAAGATCCACAGATGCTGACTTTGCTTGTTTGCGGCCCGCAGACTACATAGCAAATACCGCGTGTCAGTCAAGGTTCAACGACACCCATTTAAATCCAAAAGATCTGAGTGATTAAATCTTTGGTCGGACTTCATACAATATGGCTTCAGTATTCACTTGGTCAGGCTAATGTACTACCCTGAGCTATGGAATCAAGTCCATCCTGTGCCTCGTCCATATGCACCCAGATTTCTTCAACAGCCGCCATTAGTGGGCACTTAAGTGGACTTGATGGCCACAGTTCAGCCTTTCCTTTTACCTGATCACGTCAAAATTGTGGTACTCATGCATGAACGTCGATCAAAGTTTTGACTAGGGTCTTTTGGATTCAGTTTGCTATCGTTCGGTTTCCACATAATGACACAAAACCCTGGCTGAGTTGGGGCTTGTCTTGTACATGTGTTACAAGTCGATGAAGTCAGTGTCTGTGCCTATTTCCGCTGGGGTGAAAGGCTAAAGGCTTTCGTTCTGCTCCAATTTCAGACCGTTTCGGTTATCTTGATGCACCCAGTAGACTAGATCTCCACGGGTCCTAAGCCAAGTTACAGGAAAACAGTACGGTCAGCGGAAGACGACGTTCATAACGCGATCCACCTTGTCCATGAGCTAGGCGTGTAGAGGCTCATTGTACTTATTCCAGCTTTATCACGTCCGTATCCATGCAGGGACGGATGCCGGTCCACCGTTTTCTAAACGAGGGTTCACGTGGACGGTGTACAAGACTTTCAAAGCCTGGGGGAAAGACCACGGATGAACGGGGAGATGACGAAGCATGCCCCAAGAAGAAGCACATGCTCTGTCAATGCGAAATCTCGTTTTCAAGTACGATATCACCATATCCAAGCCCTTTTCAGAGATGGTTGCTCAAATTTCTACATCTCGGGTTTCCTTGTCATAATGATTGATATCACTTGCACTCCACCAAAAAGAATGTGACCTGCAGACGATGTGTTCCGGAACTTTTCGTGAATGGGTCACCAATTATTTGTAGGTAATGTGATGCACGCCATGCATGTTAGAAACCTGAACCTAATTAAGAAGATAGCCGTGTAAATCATTACATTCACCGGGGACTGCAGTTTATCGTTGTTCCGAAGTAATGCATGGCGCGTTCACGTCAGGTTAATCCCGGAAACCGAAAAGACTGAAGTTTTGAATATGGGGAATTAGTGTCTTTGAAGTTAGCCCATTTCCCTAAATCATGTATATTAACCTAGTGACAGTTTCGGTGGATTTTCGCAAAACTACTACTTTTGAACATCAGACATTCGATTCTTTTCTCTCTTTTCAGTAGGAGGAAATTCCTAATTGGCATGCACACAGCAGTATTGGCACAATTATTACTTAATCTGTTAACTTTGCCCATTTTTCAACCGTTTTTTCACAATTTTTCTACTCTGGTCCCCTGGTGCTCTGTCTTACCGTGTTGCTTATTTAACTAGTCTTGTAATGAAAATTCGAGCGACTGTACCTTGATTATTATTGTAAAACAAAATGTCACACACATTTGCAACTCTGAGGCAAGGTGAAACTTCTCTAAATAAGTGAGTTCACTTCACCACTTAATCGCATTATTTCACATCATTATGAAGCCGACGTAGAGTGAATGAGGACGGAAAACTATTCGGTGTCCGGTGGTTTTCCACACGTCAACTCCCAACGGGGTAGTGAATTGTGATGTCCCGTAGTTTCGTCTGGTGGGAGTATGACACTACGAACATACATGCGAATGTAAACTGGTAGCATGTTTGCTGGTTCATAGCACGACCTCCCAAGTGCAACTGAGTATGGGGATGTCCTATATCACTAGCAATTGTACTTCGCCTATGCAGAATCATGGGTTGGTGTAACGATTATTGGATAGATAAGAGTCTGCAGAATGAATTTATTTCCACACCGTTTGAGTTAGTTGTTGCTGGTCGATACTATTGTAAACGCTAGACTCAGTATCTATTACAGCGAATTAATGACCATTGGGAAAACACTCAGAAAAGCAAAAAATGTTGATAATCCCTATAAGAAAACATGCTGCCCATACAATCACATTTTACCTGCCGGGAAACTCGTGACTAGCATAAAATTTAGTCCGCAAAGGATCGGTGCATTGAAGTTTAAATGGCTTAAGCAGGACTAGCTAATTACGGTCCCGTTTCGCTGCGCTCGATTCGATGTTTTGTGGTTGCTATGGTCACTGTAGATATTCAACATTTCAAATGTTCTATGACTTCAGTTTGTTTACTACTAATTGCGGGGAAAGGCAACGTATTACAAATTTTGCCACACGAACTTTGTTTGATCAATGGACTAACTGACTGGTTGATTGATTTATTGATTTGTCCCATTGTATTGATTCACCATATCTAACTTTTCTGCCCGTTGAGAGCTCAGTAAGTTCCCCTGCTTGTAAATGCTTCTAAAACTAGTGGTTCAGGTACGTAAAGGCCACGAACGGAAGCACGTTCGTGGGACATTCAGATTATATTTCCTATTTATGCATTTATCTTTGTTCTGGTATTCGTACCCTGTCTGCAACCGATATTCATATTTATTTCAAAATATCATTTGTATAGGAAAGAAAGATTCAAGGTACTGGCCGCTGCTGACAGATACTTGCCTCAGTAGTTACTTTTCACGTTAGTTTTCGCCGTTTCTTACTTCAGACTTCTACGAATCTGTTAATTTCAACGCCTAATCAAGTATTGAATCTGTTAATTGGTGCTGCAACGTAGCCCCTTGGTTTAATTCTAGTTACACTGTTGGGCATCTATAGGTGTCACATTCATTCGGGATTGTGATTTCCGTCCATCTTCGTGAATAGTTTCTACCCCCAGTATATACAGTCCAAACGTCTAAAAGGCAAAAAGGTGAGGTGAATCAATGTGGATTTTGTATTCATCAGTGAGCATAGAAGTAGCACTTACTTTTGAAGTTATCTCACTTGTTGTCATCGAGATTCTCATATGCTCACACTGGCTAGGGTTGATTCGTGCTGACTCATTCGTGTGACTGCCAAGGGTGTTTTGTGCATCACTTCCTTTAGTTTCCATTTCTCTACCTCACTAGATCAAAAGACGTGACCTTTAATAAAATGCGAACCATGTCTGATGGTGCGAGGACAAAATATTTCATCTGGAGTATGTACTTTTGTTAAAACCACCACATGTACTTCCCTGTGTTCCAATGCTTTCGGGTGAACTGCCCTCCTCCCTATTAGGGTGGTCACCTCCGGAGACGGACCCTTCCTTCTATCAGTCCTTTGTCATTAAGACAATAACATCCACTCAACCTAACAAGCCTGACCTGGCCATTCTCCCGAACGATGTTTTCCGTCGCACATGACTGATTACAAACGACTTGTTTGTTATGTTCGCGGTCCACAGTACACATTTTCGGAAAACAAAATCACATGGAAACCACTGAATTCTTAACTATCCCGGTTCATAAGACTGTCTCTTCAGACAGGATTCTTGTTGTGAAAGTGTTTTTCTTATTCCAGAGACGAACAAATAACAAGTGTCAACAGCTCAGACTAATCATATCCTTGTTCGAATAACTGCGATGCTGAAACCAAATTCTGCGCACAGGTATTCTTCCCCTACTGTTTTAGATGAAAAGTGCTATACTTGTTGTTGATTGCAAGGTTTAGTTGACACTTTCGTGCAGTGGTTTTTGTTTCCTAGTGCTGTGTAGCAAAACCTGAATAATGTCGGATATTTATATCCTTGAAAAGTGGGATCATAATACAACTGGGTGAGCGATGTCAAAACGTGGGTGCGGCTTTGCGCAGAGATCTAGGAGAAGTTCAAAATTAACAGGCCATACAGCTAAATGGTATGCGCATTTTGCAAAAAAGCACACCGAGACAAGTCCGCTCATCCAAGTCAATTGAGGCTTGCCTACTTCTCGGCTTCCTGCAAAGCTTCCAGTTTCTATCTACCACTGGAGCTTTGAGCGTTCGGTATAAGCGGGTGGGTCTGGCGTTTTGGGGATACTGTCTCATGTACTGGGTCGTCAAACTTGCACACAGGTTTCCTATTTAGCCAAAGGATAACTCCACTGAAATCAAAACGGGAATTCAATGAATTGATTATCGAATTTCACGTAAGAAGCGGAATACCTGAGGCCGCTCCCTTAGTTTTCATCCACGTCCAACTTAGAAATGGGTTGTTCTTTTCCCCCCTAAACGTCGAAATGAACACACCGGTCTCGTCGATGTATTGATCGAAAGGTGTTCTGAACGTACTGGACCCATTGTCTTCACTCCGTTTTCTCTTATTTTCCTTCCTATTCTTATGACCTACATCCACCCGATTTATAATTGATTGTCACTAATCGCTGATGTTTACTCGCTGGATGACTCATCGTCCCTGTTAAGCCCTACTAGGCGTTTTCCTCTGTTGGGTCAAATCATACCGTTAAACTCATTGCTTGAATGTTTCTCATCGAAGACCATTTTTTGTGATTTAGTAATAGTCCCCGTGGTCGTTGTGTCTTCGGCCGATATGGCCTGCATGACAGACAGTTACCGATTTGATTGACCTTGGTATTCACTGAGTGGTGAATGTTACAGTTTGATCAAAATCGGAGTGGTAATATTTATAGCTGGGTATTAGAGCACAGTCTAATCACTGAGGTTTCTAAGCTTGTCATAAGGTAAAATCGACTGCCGGTTCAAAGACTGTAATGATAGGAAGAAGGACATCTGAAAGGGTAGGACAGTTCTGGATGTACACTACAGCAAAACTCACACGAAAGAAAATTCATAATCCCTCCTTATTTAAATCTTGTGCAAATATCTGATTTGACCTTCATAATGTAGTCAGCATGTATTTCGCAGTAAACCGTATATCCCATTTTCATTTCTGAGATTTAAAGGAAAGTGCGAACATTTGCTCGTCTCTTTCTGAAGTTGGAATGAATCACTGGTGAATTATGTGACAACCATTATGAAACACTTCTTGGAATTTTGCCCTTTGGTTGCCCAAGTTGTAGAGGCATGGTTTAGACATAACCTGATCACATAACAGGTTAACTTGGTCAGCCAGTCGATAAATGTATCGGTTTTTGGCGTTAGCTTCAACAACATTTACTCAATAGGACCAATTTTATATTTATCCTTGTTTATTGTGCCAGGGGAGCCGTGTGCAAATTCTTGTTGCGTTAATCCACGGGATGGATCTCTGGTAATTTCTCGGCTGAGAAACCTACTCATGGAACCTTTTCACTTAAATTAATTTACAGATTACTTTGTCGGGCTGAGAAACCCCGAGTTCAGCAGTGATTCCTCTTTATTCTAGAAAGAATGTTCGTTCAAGTTCACAGCCATATTGGTAGAGGAAAATTAATCAGAGTCGCTGGCCATCTGGAACGTATTTACCCCTCAAAAATTTATCATATTGGCCGATCTAATATGTCCGAAGCTCTGGGTTCTCAGTATGCCTACCATGACGACTGAAGGAGTTCGGATTCCATTTCCTACCTTTGTCACTGCGCCGTATTACATTTTTTCGTCCATGTCCTCGCATATCACATGACCGAATCAGATAAAATGGAATTACAAGGGGAAAATAAACTGTTTCTGGAGTTTTACTAGCAGCTTTAGATGGATTTTTTCCGAACTGAATATGACAGTAACGACTGGCCCCAAATTTTGTTGGTACAATAACGTCCGGTACGCGTAAGTAAAATGTTAAATTCCTCTCACTTTCACCTGGGTGACTATGATGACATGGAACGTGTTGGAGGCCGGAAATACCGCCGGCAAACTCACGCTGTTATTACATAGTTAAAAATAGTTTGTCTGTTTAACTCACGTTTCATTCAGAAGGACTACCCTTGAAATTTCTGCGCAGCTATTGCAGGACGGTTTTAGTGTAGTCCGAAGTAAAGGACATCAGACGGCATTGCAATTTACATGGGGATATTTTTACCCTCCATTACACGCCTATTGATAAGTTAATCAGTAGCGTGAGTTTAAATGAAATTTGGATCGGCATTCGTCCACTCGCTTTGGGCCGCAGCGATGAAATGAGCACAACCATAGTTGTCGAAGCCAAATCTAATACTTTAGAGCAGTTTCGAACTAAATAACAACAATTTCTTCAGGCCAAAAACTTTGGACTTAATTGTTCCACTTTTCCTGAGAATTTTCAACGGAAAATTTATCAGCTTTTCTGCATCCGCATCCAAGTTTGCGAACCAAAGAATAGTTTAGGTTTGTCCGCCAAAATAGCTTGTGCGTTGTCATCAGAAAATTCTTCTTTGTTTTCTAAAGCAACATCAGAATAGGACCAAATCTAGTGTATCCACTCATGAATTTGTCGTTCTAATTATAACTTATATTGGGTTGACGTGATTCAGCTTCAGTGGAATATTCAAAAAGCCCACAATTTGGCCGTTCTGTTTACAATTTTCCGAGCGATGGGTGATGAAACTCAGTTACTTGGTGAATAAAGTCGTAAATCGACTTGGTAAATGAACTTTTTGTTACCTATCAATAGGGTTAAGATGGCAATCAAACTATGTGGACAAATCACTTTAACTGGTGCCGTCCTGTTCCATTCACTTACTGCCAAATTGAGAAAATGGTCAACGTATCCGGTGGAATGTTGTTTGAACATAATGCACCATCCTGAGTGATTGATGGACGTCCAATCACTGGTGTTCCTTCATGGACCACCGATGACTGCGCATCGGAACTTACTGGAATCGAGGGCCGTTCAACGGAAGTGTTGCTATTCATGATTTGAGCAGTTGCACCAGTATTCGGACTGGATTTGAAGCCTAGGTTGATAAACACTGTATCATGTTGATCCCACTTCTCGTGGCAGAACGATGCTTTTGTCTGGAGGCTTTTACCATTAAAATCACCTCTTAAAAGCAACCGTGTGCTGTGATCGACTTGACTGGGTCTTTACAAGGAGGGCGCACTGGATATGGGTGTTAGACATATCTTCCAATTATTGTTACTCGCACGCAAGCATTCAGAATTTTTTCATTCATTGCGACGTACTGTACTGAAGATTCAGAAGCAGCCTGCTCAGTAATGTTTGAAAAAATTTGAGCTATCGGTCCATTCATCTGTGCCCCTCAGTTGATTTTGCCATCTTAGCGAAGTGTAAGGTTGGGAGGTACGACAACGCAGTACGGATCAACAGCTGCTTAGAGGCAGTATTGTTTTAAGCATTTCGAAGCGCCTGTAATTTATTATCAGAAAGAATGGATAAAATTCTCGTATTGTGTCGGCCAGGTATTTTGGTGATAAGGGACTGTCAATTTGCTATACCCTGTAGAGATAGATATTCCTGAGGTCGTTAAAAATAAGGGAAAGTTTGGCTTCATCAATTATCAGGGTGGTTCAAGAATTAGGTATTCAAATCAAGCGATCAGAAAGAATCTAGGCGCTAAACACTTATTCTAAAATCTACGAACCACGCTGGTTATGTGAATTATTAAAGGTCTGTCATCCCAACAAGATCAGAGGCTGTAAGCCCTTTGTTTGTGGATGTCAGTTCACTGTCCCCCGGCTCGTTGCCACAATTCCATTGGGAAATTATTTGGTCCTATCACCCTCGGCCACTTTTCCAGGATCTGCCCCCCCCCAACATGTAGTGGCCTCTGACCACTATATGGTGAGCAACTTCAATTACATTCTTACTTTATGCAGTTCTTAAGAAGTGACTAAGTTTGTCGGTAAAATGTCATCTAAAATCATTCTCTATTGTTTGCTCTCTTTTGCGTGCTTTGAAAAATGAAAAAGGGGAGACGTCTCCTCTACGTCGGCCGCAAAGAATCTATCGATTCTACCTCCCGACCGCCATATTCTACTCCCACTAGCTCTGATGATGAAAATCAAGTCGATCAGATGAGAATTCTTTTATTAATCACAGCGTATATTAATCTTCCATGATCACCTTTCACTCGTCGATTCTTCTGCCAGCTAATTTACTGCGTTTTTACTCGGTTATCAACTGGCGTATTCAGCGCAAAGTCACCGCAGCTGTGTTGATCTCTGACCGTGGTAATGATTATGATGGGCAAATATCTACTATCCATACTGTTCTACCAGTAACGCGTGCTGTAAGAAAATCCTACAAAATGGATGGAGAACGTTACAAATCTCCGTGCCAGGTTTAGGATAACAGTTCGTGCTTTGAAATGCTCATTTGCTTCCAACGAAATTTTTCAAATTTACGAAGCTGATCATGACATCGAATGGTATGCTTACAACCGTCCATCTGAAACGTACACAAACACGTCTATACACTTACGCATTCTTTTTTGGTGAATTCGCTGCTCTACTCGGTATCTCGATTTGTCGTTTGACAATTCGATTCACTAATAAAGCATTTTGGACTGTTTTGTCTGCCTCTCTGTCTATCTGTCTGTCTAACTATCTGCCTCCGTACCTGACTGCCTGTGTACCGCAAGAACCTTCGTCATTCGCTCATCTTGCTGAACACGCAGTCCGCATGCTGTTCTAGCTAGTCGCCCACGGCGAGGATAGCATACAGTCATTACTGTTAAGCATGAAGACAGCAAGCCAACATCTAAATATGAAGTGGTAAGTGGTCGAGAAATAGTTAATCACTACGTTCAGGAATGATGACCATGGCAACTCAAACTTTTTCTCACTCAGGAGTTCGTACCTGCATATATACATATATAGATATATATATATATAATGTTGATTCTTCCCGTTTATCCCACGTCTCCTGAGGCCGTTATCTGATCGAATATGATGATGGTTAAGTTTGCTTCTGTTCATGTCTCCAGGTGTACGCGAGCGTTTGTGTGTAGATGTATGGTTCACGAGCGTCAGAATGCACGTGCGCTAAATGTCTATTGAGTATGTAAGGTAAATCGTAATTGCTGGCTGGAAGGAATCATAAAATAGGTCGAACTTGGAGATTTTGTACGGCTCATTTTGGGGCAAAATTCCACTCAGTGTTGACAGTAGAAAAACTGACTGAAAAGCTGTCACATTTGGAAGAGCACAAGTCTTGCGAAGAGTGCGCATGTACGCCTACTTTTTTCTGTCTTGACAGTCGTTGATTGTGAGCCACTTGCATTACTATGTTAACGAAACAGAGCAAGCAAGGCGGTTCGCCTTGCCTTACAAAACGTGTACCTGTCCACCCATACGGACGCTCGATTTGATCGATCTGTACATCACCTGACACAAAACCGTCTCATGATAGTGTCTACCAAAACTTGCAATCTAATTTCGATGATTTGTATAAAGTCGCAACTATAAAGCAGAAAACCAGGAAAACCAAAGGTGTTGCTATCGGTTTTATTTAAACTGACTGATCCACAAATTAGTAGGAAAAATAAAACATGATGCAAAACAGATGATGAACATTAAAGTTCGCCTAAAAATTACTTAGATTCCATGTTAATTTGGGAATATTTTACCGTCAGCTGAATGATTGAAATTGCGATAACAGCTCCGTCGTGTTTTTGGTAAATGAGCCAGTCCAGCCTGTTTACATTTATCGGAAAGTAGACGGTGCAACTCATTCAAAATCCTTGAGTAAATTAAACAGTGATTGTTAAGTTTATTTGACAAGCAATAATATGGGTGCAGGGGTGCTTTCAGTGTTTCTTTTAGTAGTACTACCACAACTACTGATACTACTAATACTACTGATACCGCTGGTGCTAATTCCATCACCACTTACACTACTAGTATCACTGCTGCTACTGCTGAAATGGATCATCACCGAGAGAGTTTGGCAACCCGTGATCTCGCTTTCATACCCCATAATCACATCAGTTCATATTCCGAAAGAATAAAATGATGCCTAAGAATTTGTTCCATGCTACACTTCCCCACACTTAGGTTCTCGTACGGACCGAATGTGAATTGGATTATCAGCTCCCAGTCACTTTACGGCAACACACAGAAGCTTTTCTTACAAACAGGTTACAAAACGCCACTACGTTTTTCCTTCTTTCTCCGTTCCCCGCACTTTCTCTTTCACTTACTGTGTTTTACTTTTTGTCTCTTTCCCCGAATCAAACAGATGACACGGCCAATTCAAGTAAAGCCGGCGAGCCACGAGCCACGAACCGGTAAGTGCCCTGGGTTTATCACCAAATCAGTTATCATTCAAGTAAGGCGTGATTTCGAAGAGAGCATGATTTACTTTAAAATCCGAATTCAGCTGATTTTTTTCCTTCAAATTTTGTGTTGTGTGCAACTTTTTCCCAGCCTTCTTTTTTGTTGCGTTACAAACTATCCTGATTTGGCAGTTTTCATAAAATTTGCCCCACGTTTGCTGAAATCTCAAATCACCACAGATTGTAACGCCATTCAAGGGCGGGGCACTTTGCAGCTTTCCACTTCACATACGCCAATTTTGATTAAATGGTTTGATGAGCTTTCGACTATGAAACACCACAATTTCCAGTTGACAGTTCACTAAAATGGGTGGTTCCATTTGGTACCCGGCCCATGTATTCATTTAGAACATATCGCCGATGAGGCGGACTGGCCGAATATTTCACCCGTATCAATTCACATCCAAGTATCTGTTAAAACTTCTTGGGTTATTTTCATCACCGTCGATCTTTCTACACGACTCATCAATCAGGCCAACATTTACGGCCAGCCAAGTTTGCGGAACCTACTTCAGGAATTCTCTGCCCATGACCGTCAGTCCTGAGGTTGATTAAATTCATGCATAAACGGACTTCACATCTGTTGCCTATTGTGTAAGGATGCGATTCCATTCACTAAAACATAAACGACCAGGACAACTCACACAGATCGATCAGCAAGCAACACGCACTTATCTGGTTAATCCGTTAGACCGAAAGCAAATCACTGAGGCCAAATCGAAATGGTTAGAATAATCATGATGTTAGTCATCCTGTGCTGTAAAGTTCGAACGACTTTTCTTATTTGATAGGCAGCAAATTTCTAGAATATGAAATGAATAAAATCATTTTCGATGATTTTTCTGTCTTTACTACCAACCTGTGCACCTTCCATTGGTTCCATGCTGCCATACTTATTGTTCAAGTTTGTAATGTGAATAAGTGAAACAGACCTGTGGCTTAAACCCGTGACTGGGTTATTACAAAACTGCTGCTTTCAAGAATAAAACGCAAAATGCAAAATGGAAGCACAGAACCTGTGACCCTGTCGAATAAGATTCCGCGTGTCGGTTATGTGAACATCCCGAAATGCTACATCGGTCCTATTTAGACTACCGTGTTATTTTACTTTGGCCTCAGAATGGGGCTTCATTTGAATAATCCACTCAGGACCTGCGTTTTCCCCATAAAAAACCATTGACTGCACAGATCTCACAGCCCGCCTGATGTACCGAGGAAAAATCCATAAAGAGAGAATGCGAGCAAATGTACACTTGTGCATTCCTGTTTAATTTTTTGTGAATTCTCCCTCAAAGCAAAGAAGCTTCCGCTGTAGCACAAATTCCGGTTACATAACTACTTCACTCTCGTTCTAAGGAAGAGTCCCGTTTTGAGGGCATTTGCATCACATGGTTCCATCAAAACCCAAGGCCCATTTCATAAATATGAAGCTTCTTGATATTGCAGTGTTAGCCGTATAGGACATTGCCTTACTTTCAAAATTAATTCATTATTCACACTGGTGGATGGTGGTTGGTTAGAAAGGCAATTTAGCGAGGAGCAGCCAGCCCATGAGATTTCGTACTCTACTGGTAAAGTATACAGGTGATACTAAAGCCTAGATTAGATCCATCAGTGTAATCGATCATTGATAGCAGCTAACTGGAGCGACAATCGTACCGGACGCGAGAGGTCTCTGCACAGGTGAAGTTGGCCGTGATTGTTCGCTGACTTGAAATCGATTTTCCGTCCTCATATCAGCTACCAGACTTCACCTGATTTTAGCAGGAAGTAAGTCTCGAGTAGCTTCAAGACCTATCTTGCCATTGAAACAGTGGAATTGTTGGTTGCTTAAATAAGTCATGCCCGAAATGGTGTTCGAACCGGAAGTGAATAGCGCACCTGGTCATACCTCTTCAGTCGAAGTTGGGAAGTTACCGGTTTGATTTAGGAGCCACAGTGAATCAGTGCCGTCAGCGACGTATTAACGTTGCAGCACCATTTTTCGTTTGTTTGTGCTATTTTAAGATATTCTACAAACTATCTCATTAGACTGAGAAGTCATCAGATAAATATGGGGAAATATCATTTCGTTATTGAGAACTAAGCGTTAATTAATCCAGTTCCATTTAGCGCAACCCAATATTTTGTTCCTCAAAGGGACTGGACGGGCGCCAGTGATTCTCAAGTGCTTCGTTCGACCTTTTTATGAATTTGTTGGTGCCCATCAACCTCAGGAAAGGCCTAGGAAAGTACCCACTCCTCGTCAGTACCGGTTTTAAGGAACTAATCGCATCCTATCCAGACGGAAGATTTTCAAAATCAATCCGATAATCCTTGATGAATTAGTGACAAAGTTCAAACTGGCTTTGAGATGGCATGCATACACAACGTGCGTCTAACGCTGAAGAAGTACCAGCAAAATTTCATCAACAGTGACTGTTGGTTAGCGTACGTTATATTAGAGGCTTTCGTCCTCAGATTGCCAGCCCATACTGTGAAAGAAGAGAAGATAGATTGGCTTTCCTTTTTATTTAATATAACCCGCAAGATCACGATTGCAACTGAAAGAGGTGACCAGTTTTATGCGAATGGCTGTTTTTGTTGCACGTTAGGCAAACTTAGTAACCACCGGTGAAGTTCAGTCGAACTTGTGGACATCTCACAAGTCTCGACTCTGTGTCTATCTTAGCACCCAAACAAGCATGGTAATAGTCAAACATAAACCCCGATAGTATTATTTTTTTCTTTTTGTCAGTGTGTTTTGCATACGAATGGATGAACAAAAAAAGAAAACCAACACTTTCGGGCCTTGTGTCCCCTTTCTTTATGTTAACCTTGCTTGAGCTACGAAAATCCCCCGACGAATTACCAGGTGATTCATAAATGAACTTATCATCCTTTCACGTTCCTAAAGATTCAAATGAGATTCTAGCGATAAATCTCAAATATTCCTGTTTATAGTGCTGTAGGTACTCAGAAAGTAATTCACCAGTACTGACTACTACTTCTCTGATGGCGATAGGAAAACAAAAGGACTATAAAACTGTGGCCGTTCTTGCGCTCAATTCTTCATCGAAGAGTGGGAAAAAACAATGGGCGAGTCATAAAAAGGATTTTCTGTGGAAAGAAACATTAATTTGCTCTACTGAATTGTAATGTTCCCGCTGGCCATCCCGCGTTTCTCAATAAATACCAACGTGTCTTCCGATTTTTGTAAACTCATGCATAATTATAGCAATAATACTAAGATGCACAGTGGCAACTACTGTTTTAGAGTCCATCGTAAATAAGATACACTCTGTCCCGGACCATTCAAGGGCCCGTGACCGTGTCTTAAAACAATACTTAGCCTGGACGTACCCTCTTCCACGGAATTTAATCCCATTGTTTCCACTCAGGTATTTGTTGTTTGAGGTCAATAAGTATCTGGCGAGACCGATTGGAATATTTGCGGGTGTGAGTACAGTGGTTTATCAGATCGGTCAGTTAACACGCATGGCCAAATTTTTTCTCAACTAGTAGGCTAGTCATAATCAGGTCTCATAGAGAAACTTGTTCTATTGTTCTATTTGTCACGATGAGTTGATGTGAATTCCGCCTCAACGGTGACCTCGGGTCAGTGGTGTGGGAAGAGGCTATTTGAGGACGTTATGGCAACCACTAAAATGGACCGTCACAGCAACCGTCCATCGGAGTGGGTATGCAGGTAACTCATGTGCTATAAATTTGCACACTATTTTATCGCTATTGTTCCTGAGTATTTGTAGCTCTCTGATTGGAACCTTAGATAAAACCTCAAAAACTGAGGTTGAGAAAGCTCAAATTGGAAATGCGAACGGTGGTAATGAGTAGCATTTGGTCCAGAAATCCGAGACTGCGTAACGGAAAAGAAGGTCCGTCCTCAAAACCTGTTAAAAACATAAGGAATAATAATATGGAAAAAAATAATCAGCCTTACTGTTACAGCAACTTGGTTTATTTCCTTCATATTAATGCTTCCCGCCCATCACTTTATACTTTTCCTCGATACCAACTTCCTCCTCATCTAACACTGATAGATCAGCTCTTAGTTTCGTCAAAATTAAAAATCCACAGTAGTGAGATGCAACTTTATGATGTTATCTAACAATGGCCTAACGCGAAATCAGTACCCTTTCCAAAAAATTATCAGGTTAAATTTAGATTATCAATTCTTCTGAGCTATTATTTCCCGAGATGAGCTAACAAATTCGTGGAACTAAATGCTACGAGATTCTAACATGCGAAACGAGACTCAACTGCTATCAGTCTGGACGGCGTGACTAACGAATACAATGACTACATTGGATCTAAATTCAGCAAACGAAGGAGGGAACAGTGTAACTTCCTCTGTAGCGGAAAAACGAGGCTGTTGGTGCAAATGGAATAATGTTTACACGATCTCCAAAACTCTAAAGTGACGGTCCCAAAAATCAAGCACATGGTTTTTACACAACTAGTAGCTTGTCTGGTGTTATATGGGCTTTGTTGGCATTTAAAGAAGATCGGACCGTATTCTGGTATAAGTAAGAAAAACCAGCCTAAGGACTCTGAGATGCGGAGACCTATTCGACTGTTTCCGCTCCGACAGAAGGTGATTTGTTCAACATTTTACTGCACTGTGACATACATCCACAGGATCACTATTGAAAGGAGACGAATAATGTGGGTTTCCAGTTGTTCGTTTTCGGTCTCCAACCCCCTGAGATTTATTCAACACTGCGTTAGCACCACGGTGAATTGACAGATGTGAACTGTCAATTCTGTGCAGTGAATACGCTAAATCACTTTTCAACAAACGGGAAGCTTTTGGTCAAACCAAGTGAAGACGAGTGTAGACTTCGTGTAACAGAATATCTGAATTTTAGAAAAAGAAAGAAGTTATCCTGGCAAGAACATCTGGGAGCAATGATAACGCAGCAGTGACCTGAAGGATGAGATCCGTCCCACACTTTGTTCACTTGTTTTGAAGTTGTCCATGTGCGATGACCAAAAGCCCAATCCAAATGTCGCCGAAGGACTTTGGCCAATCGATTTTAACTGTCGTTCAAATGTTTTGGATAACAGCAAACTTTTCGGTAACGTTGACATGGGAAATTTGACCCTATAACCCTGTGGTTTGAGCTTCACCACAGCTGTATCTAAGTCGAGCAACATGTGGCAGGTGATCAGGTTTGAGAGTGACGGGATTTGAGTCTGTGGCGCTAAGGTGCACACTTCAGAACCGTACTGAAATTCTGACATGCACTGCTGAGCAAATGAAAACATTGTTGGAGAGTTTTTCGTTTTCCGGTCGAACTGCTTCGAAAAAGTTTTGTTAGGAATTAAGCGGTTTTATGAAGAAGTAGATCCGAATCTTTCCCTCACTTCTGATTTACATCAAGGCAAAACGAAGACAATGATTGATAAACTGGCTCGAAATCTTCACAGCGCTAGCGATTGAAAAGGTTTCAAATAGCATGTGGTACTTTATTCGCAAGAAATTCAATGGATTTCAGAAATGGTGACAGTTGTGTCTACCTGTTCCCTGACTAAGGTGGGTAGAAGCTAAACAAAATTTAAGTGAAAAAAATTCATCACAATGGCTTAGGCCTCGTAAATCCAAATTTGTTTTGTTGAACGACCTCCGTCCTAATTACTTCTTGACAGCCGCGTTTCTTGGCAAAATCAAAATGGGCATGTGCCCACGGGCAAGTAAACTGACCGCATAAGGTATTGTTTTGTTTCGTATTGCACGATGGACTTTTATTCAGAACAATAGATGTAAAAACATCATAAAAGTTTGACAATACTGACCTGTACGCAGGTAAATGTTGGGCATTAGATGAACTGCTTTCAGTTGGAAAAGCTCTAATACATCCCGCCCATGATTTCTTCTAGCCAAAATTCTTGTTCTACAGGGAACAGTGCATTTGCTATAAGCAATAACAAGAGGGCGAATCAGTCCAAGCTTTGAACTAATGAATGCATGCGAATACCGGGTAGATAAATCAATACCTGAGGGGTGAGTAGGACATCTGTAAAAGAAATCCATGGAAAATTTTCCGCAGGTCTTCATGTGCAAATCTCATTTTATCAGTGAAATAATCAACAGGAACAAAGGATACACGGCTGGCCATGTGAGGACCTCGGCAAAACAAATGGAAATTCTTTTTGAATCGGTCCAAAAAGATAAGTGAAAAGTGAAAGGACATACTGAAGGCCAAAAGAAATGGTAACATTTTGCTCAGTATCAAAATATTTCGGTCTACAGAAGATGTGAAAGACCCATTGTCAATTGGTGCACATTACAACACCCAAATATTTCACAGATTCTGCTCTGGGAACGAGGACGACGTCTACTGCCGAACGTTCATTTGGAAAAGACAAGCGAGAAAGGGTAAGAGTGAATTAAGGTGAAGACGGAATCCAGAAGAAAAACTTTGAATACTACCTATGGTTCCAGAGAGAGATGCAAACTCCGGCCTGCTGGAAACTGACTGGCAGAGCATGACGTCACCCGCATGCTCAGGAACTTGACCACCTGGACTATCAGGCAAATCAGTAAGGAAATTAATGAATATATGGGGTGAAATAACAATTCCTTGAAGAGCGCCGAAATCGTTCACTAAAGGATTCGATAGATAGTAACTAAGTTTGGTCCGTTGGGGTCTTTCATCCACAACAGTGTAGAGGCAGGCGTCCAAAATCTCAGGCTTACGGATAAGAAGAGGACGGAGAACCAAAGAGAAAGCCGGGTTACAGCAAAATGCTGCACCTAAAATACACTGATTCGGCTTACACACAAAGTGAGATGAATCATTAGGGCTAACAATGGAGACATCGTTTCCCGAAGCCGCGGCTGAATACTTTCCTATTCTGACCTTTCAACAGTTTTGGCATTACATCTTGGTTCCTGTCCGTGGGTTTTGCTTTACTGCTTGGTTTGACGTGGTTTTACAAACCCACCATTGACATGCAAACCCTAGAAAATTTTGTTGACGGAGCACAGTCACTGTTTGAAAAGTGTGCCGAGTCTCACGACTATTTAGCCCAATCTGCTGACGGCTAATCTGTGTGATCAAATGGAAAATTATGTCACATATAATGCTTCTAAAACGAAAGGATTCAACAAGAAAAAATAGCTAGTTACACTACAAGTAGTCAGAAGTGCTTATGGAATATCGCACAACTGAACTTCAGCGAGTTTCGTAAGATTACATTAGCCCATAAAGAGCAGGAAAATTTGTGAGATTGATTGTTTTTCCCTAGAAAATGTAAGATGCTTTGGTAACCACCGCGTAGGCAAAAGTCCGAATTTCAATCGACCGGAAACTAGCTAACGTTTTTCGGAATGAATTGAAATCTGCATATCTTTCTTTCGATTACGGAATTGCCAGTCATCCGTCACTGGACTGTTTCAATAAAAATTGCGACATCATTTCATCCAACTTAGTGTATCTGAATTTCCTCCAGCTTACGGCCGACGGAGACACAGGTGTTGTCATCGCGTTGTCATTCCTCGTTGTGATGACATCTGTCGTAGAAAGTGAATGATTCTAAATGGTCACTTCCCTTCCCCTTTGGATGAGTCATGAGTGTATCGGTTGGTATGAGATCATTGTTTCCATGTAAATAGCCGAAGCAATAAGTGTCCAGGGTGAGATAACCAGAAACAACATCCGTTCTTTGTGCTTGTTCCTTCTTAGCGAACGTGGATGAAGCTAAACAGAGTTCACGTTAGTGATTTTAAGACTTGCCTCGCACGCGTACCTGTCAGGCAAACCGTGGTTTTCGAATAATATCGAGTAATATCGCTAACCACGTGACTATAGAATAAGCCGTCGAAGGCGCATTTGGTTAGGCGTTGATCACACGTTTACTTATGCACTGGCTTGACTTGAAAGATCTGTGCACTGAGATTCAATTGTTGGTCAAACTCTAATCTGACAGTAATAGCGCAAACCAACGAATGATACAAGCAGAGTATAACGTCGAAATGGACCAAAGCAGTCATTTCTAGAGTCTTTTCTTTTTGGTCTCAATGGGATGATTAGAAAAATAAATTCGGACTGTAATCCACATAGTATTTTACGTGGATTTCAAATTGTATTTTACCCCGTCGAATCGTGTAATATCCTTAAGTAGTAATATTTTGCAGTATCTAATGATACTTTATTGCGTCATGTTTTGTTTTTTTCCTATCCAATCCTGCTCAATGTTACAATATTGTATACACTTTCAAGTGATGTGATTATAACGAAATCAAACGCCTGCAAAAGATGTTGTTTTTATTCGTCGAACGGAGACTTGAAATCGATACAAATGACCATACGATAGACACGTCATTGATATGCTAGCCCAGGTAATTTTAAAAATTTACTTTAGAGTACAGAAATTTGCCGTTCGACACAGTATCGATTATTCGGATTTTGCGCTTTCGCGCAATGATTGTTGTCTTGGCGACACGATCACTTCACCTGCGGCGTTGTTAAAAAACTTAGGACCATCCAAAGTAAATCCAAAAGTATCACATTTTCACCGCATTCTATTGTACGAATTAAATAGTACGGTCGTAATATTGTGCAACTATACCTTTTTGGTTAGTTGCACGCACCCGCTAAAGATCGTTCATTCACTCGTTTAATAGACCACCTGATTTTCACTGTGCCCAAGTAAAAATCAGAGACCAATATATTGATCCTTCTTAATTTGGGAACAAAAACATCAATGCTGACATTGGCATGGCACTGAAAAGCTATTAAAAAATCTGCTTTGAAAAATTCTTGAAAGACTTCAATAAACTTTTAATTCTTACTATCAAGCCATTGGGTAGATGCTCCCACAAAGTCATTCATCCGGGAGTCAGCTCTCCCGGCAACATAAAGCTGATATTTCCTACCGATTGCTTTTAACAGACCAGGTGAACTATGTGTATCACTGCTATTCCACGGTTTTCAAAGGCAATTTGTGCGGCAATGAAAAACGGCGACGGGTATGCACAAATATAGGTCATTAGAAGTTATGATTTCATAATTCGTGATGTTCAGATAAGTTCCCATTCTAATCCAAGCGTGAGTTATTTCAGGGAACATCTGAATATGGAGTTTAGATAGAGATAAGGTAAACACTTTTTGTCCTCCACGTTTTGAGAAACTAGCCATCTTCGTCCTTCGATTTTATTTGGTTCCACAGTGAAAAGATCACCTGCCAACTTCAAGTAATCGTAACAATCCAGAAACGGAAGTTTTACCATTTATGACATACAAATCGTCTATTTCTCTTTCCGTATAGCCATGCTAAGTGTTTGCTGCCGGATGACCCAAATATCTTTCCGAGAACTGATGTTGGATGGTCCTCGGAAAAAGGATTGGTCGAGTAGAAACATAATTTCCCGTAATTTATTGACTTATGCAGAATGCTTATGATTTGAAGCAGATTTGCCCGAGCCAGGTCGCTGTTAACTCTCCAACTCGTCATGGTTAAATCATTCATGTCATGCTGCCTTGCTCTCTGAGTATATGTAGCCCATTACTTGTTGGCCAAGTATGTGATACTGAGAAAATCTGGACAAGTATAGTGATGGAGTCATGAACATTTCCAACTCCATGACTTCAGAATTACCGCTTTCATAATTAACGCCAAGGCCACTAAGGCCAAAAAGGTAGACACGCCCTATGTCCCAGTGGTTCAAGCTTTCGTTCCATCCCACGTGGGCCAGTCATTCTCATAGGTGCACATGTTTTGACGACACTGTGACTGTTTAAATCGGATTAAAAAATGGATAGAATTGCCCTAGGATTTTGGTTTGTTTACTTGCTGAACATGAATCAGATTGAGGTATTGTAGAAAGTGATCACTTCTCCAGCCAGCAGTTCGCACAGAATCTGGACACCGGGTTAAGTAAAGGCAGGGAGATAAATAATCAACACTATAATGTTTTGAGATGCTACCAGTAGCCGGACGTAACGGGAAGCGGAAAATCCACTGGCATTCTTCACAGGGAGTTTGACTGCCATATTTCAGAGATCACAGCATGACAGATAAGCGCTTTCCAGCCGATTCGGTCCTGCCTTGCGGCCTCACGCCCGGAAGTGGAAACTCGGCGAACTTTTCGTTTTCTGCTGCACCCGACCCTCACTCCATCTTTCGAAGGTCTCTTCGTTGTTAAGTGTCATACGTGATTTCCTGTCGGATGATAACAAATCGAATCAGACCTACATTTGTTGGTCAGCTCCACCTATCCCGAAGATGTTAGGAGCAGTTTTCCTTAAAGTATCACCATAAACGACACATTTTAGGAAAAAATCAAAGGTCCATTAAAATGCACAGTTTTATCTCATAACAGTGGATTAATTGTTCTGTTTGCAAAATTCCTCGTGAACTAACCCGACATCAACAACTCTGTATCAGACCGCGAACAGAGAAAGAATTAGATCTACGGCTATTCAAGCGACGAATTAACATTAAACGTTTATCCTGCGTCGATTTTTCTGTCAAGTCTCACAGTGTCCGAGGCCTGCATCGCTCATCCACTGTGCATCCAGAGGTCAGCATCCGAATCCAAACATAGATGTCGGCTTTTTATTTCTTCTTCGCATCTTTAACTTCCTCTTCTTGTAACCCGTAATAATCTGTAAACTGAGAAACTGACCCGCCTTGGGAAATCTGGACTCAAGTGCTTCTATCCTGATGGCTCTACCACTGCCAGTCTGATCAGAAAATAAACTTTAAAACGAATTCACGGAATACGGCTATCTAAACAGGCGAAATTGTAGGTTAAGTTTGGCACACCCTGCATGAAATCAGGCCAATAAAGTGTCCCTTTGCGCCGCTGCATTCAGGATTCTCCTTTGAGCATGGGAAATCGCTGGAATACATAAGTTGTGAAAAAGCCCACAGGGATTTTCACGGCATAAAGAGCGAAGGCGAATGTTTGTACCCAAGCTAATGAGACCGGAGCAGAAGAAAAAGAAATATCCCCTTTATGATGCCTCATTTTCTCTTGGTTAACGTCACTAATACCTGAAAGTCAGAAACAAGCATCTTTCAGTAGACAATAATACAGAACTTTTCAATAGTCTAGTCAATTTTTGACTTCACCTACTGATTGATTTTAGTGTTTTTTTCATAGGAGAACATTATCGTCATCATTACCAACGTTAACGACAAATACAACAGTCGCTACTATTACTACTACTACTACTACTACTACTACTACTACTACTACTACTACTAGTATTACTACTGTTACTATAACTACTACTGCTGTTGCTATCACGTTTACAGCAACAAAAACACCAGCAACGACAACAACCATACGTGTAAAGATAACGTTGATTGTACTGGGGAAAGTAGAGTTGTTGTTTGAATGTGAAAGACAGCTGATGTTCCCTTAGCAAAACGTTATTTCTACTTAGCTAACCCTGAGAGTTGTGCGCGTAGAGGTAGTCACTTTCGATTGCTTTCCGTTCGCCGTTTGGCACCACTTCTTTGGTCATGCTCGTTGCCCCCCAACAGTCAAAAGATCATGGTCTGGCAATAACCACAATTGGAAAATGTCGTCCGTGAGCAGTACACACCAGTATTGTGTATAAGAAAGTGTTTTCGCACACAGCATAGTAATATCAAGAAGAAAAACTTTCATTAGTTCTCATTCATTACGCTCAGTGACGCGGTCTGAGTATGTCATAAGTTTCGAGCACCCGAGGCTCCGCACGATAGTTTCAGTCCACTGTGTTGAAACATGCCCTACAAACATTTAGAATCGGGGGATCGAGGATCAGCCACAACTCATTTTTAGCCGAAGAATTACCAGACAAAATCAGTGATTGCTACAGTGGAAACTTCCGAAAAACTGAATAAAGGAGCTATATGGTCAAAAGATTCAAGGAGATTCTGGTCATTTGATTTTCGTTAGGGTTCTCCCATCATACTTTGTCTGAGTCGGATTTTATATAGAGTAAAAATGTTCATCTAAACTTTTAATATCACGACTCTGAGACGAACGTGGAATCCGCAGATCAGTGACCAGTTTATCCTGTTACTGAGCCACCGGAGCTTCGGTCCTCGAACGCAAAGTGCGTCAATGAATATCCATTGTTGTACAGTTACTATTCCAGTGACGTACAACAACTAAGCCGCCATTGGTCAGCAGATTTTCTTTGTCGATTTCTTTGAACAATTGAACAAGATCGAAAGTCTGCGTTGCGATGTTTTGGTATGCACAAAGAACTGAAAGCTGTAGTTACCGCAAAATTCGCCCAGACTTTTTCGCACATTGCAATCCATCTGGCGGCGCTAGCCTTCGCTTGGCACAAATTAAATTTTCTGTCGGAAGGATAGGCCACCTATGACCAATGCAACATCCGGTAGCGAACCAGGCTTGATAACGGGAGAGCACTGGAGCAAGACCAGTGATATCCGGTAGTTTAAAATGGGAACAATGACTGTCACACGATAAATTGATTTAATCTCCCACTTCGAAAATACAAAGGTTTGCTTGAAGCTATCCGGAGTATGAGAAGACTGCTGTGCTCGTTCGAACAACCAGTTTGTTTATACACGAAACTCTTGAGGTGGAAGTGAAGCCAGAGCTTTTATTACACTTCAGGTAAACCATATGGTCATTAAACCCACAATATTGATAAGAATATGTATGGAGGAACATTCACGTAAGAAACAGTTTGTTTATCTTGATTTAAGAGACACAGTTTGCAAATGATCGGGAACAAAGGAAGCAGAAAAGTGTTTCGATAGGTTTTAGTCCTGGATGAAGATTGAAATAAAGGAATACAAAATTTGGGGATGGAGATCTGATATGGATGAATGGCAGATCATATACGGAACCACTGCTAAAAGGCAACGGAGCAGAGAACAAATGAAGCAAGTTTAGAGGATGAAAGCCGAAAATAGTATCAACAGAATAGGGGCAGCGAAACAACCGCCTGATGGTGAACAGGCGATTTTAAGTCGAAGGTTAAGTTTGGGTCGCTGATCATTCGGATGGACAGAGTGGGGAAGAAAGAAGGAAAAAGACGAAGCTCCACGTCACACGAATGCAGTACTCAAAAGCTGAACCACTTGAGCTTTGTATGGTAACAGGTGGTACCGAGGAAAGAAAAACATCTGGAGTCGGGTAGAAGATCAATTTTGCCTCCAAAACAAGAGGTAAATCGAGGTAGTTATGCCGATTAGGATGGGAAGAAGGGGAATGTTTAGGAAGCTGATGAGTAGGTTTAGTGGGTCGATTCCTTCCGAAGCGCCAAGCTTGATTCCTGGGCTGAACGAGGGGAATCGAAGGGGGCGGGGTGGTTTACCGCTTATTGAAGGATGGAACTGGCTGAAAACTGGGGTGGTGCTAATATGGCTCGTGATGCCATTCAGCCAGCAGTGGGCCACGTTTCGCACAAGCGAGAAACAAGAATCGCAATGATCCATGGCCGGATAACCTCACAGTCACTTACGCATACTTCAGACAATCGGCTAATTGTCGACTAACTGCCTATTCTAACTGTCTGATGTGTGAGCTACCTCCGATCAAGGTTCTACGCGATCTGCAACGTGTGATGCAGCGTAACTGATGGGTGTCAATAAGGTGATTCAACCGTCCGATGAAAGAGATGGATACGCCTGTTTTCCGTATACAGGTTATGAAATCTTAAAGCGCTTAGTATGACCGAAGTTATTATTGAAAAGCTAGTGACATCATTAGCTAGATTGTTGTGTTCGGATTTTCTGGTTGATCTGATTAAGAATCATCATACACAAACGGGTACGAATGTGGATCTATGTTTAAAAGTGGTTTATATGATTTTATAATGTTGGTTTTTAGAGCAGCCGCTACATAGGGACTCTTTGGAAAGGCTAGGAAGCACGTCATTTGTAGCATTCCATTTAGGGATTTCTCCAAGATCAAAATTGAGAAGCTTAACTGAGGGTAAAACGTTCTCGGCCGATATTGGGTGCCATGGGAGAGTTGGAATAAGAAAGCAAATGGGGGAGAGTAAAACCAGGAAATCCATCGGATAGGTTACAAATGACAGAACGGGAGCCGTTGATGATGGGACATGACTGGAAAAATGCGAAACCTTGGAGACCACCTGCCTATATGGGAAACAGCTGTGACTCGACCTCATCGACCTGGATGAAAATGGTCCAGTGGCTGAGATATCGCGGGATCAGAAAAATCAAGGAAGCAGGTGGTTCTGACAGCCAATCGTCCTGATGACAACCTACGATGTCACACAGGACCAATCATGTTTCGCCATAGCTACCAAGTCCTACTGACCAGGAATTTGAAACGAGTCATTAAATCATTGGTGGAAAGACGAAGTCGAAATCCTTCCTGAAGGTCACTCAGTAACTCTGCATTCAATGGGCTGTCTTGGCTGATTGATAATAACGATTTCCATAAATTCGAAATTAGGGAGTTAAGGAAATGAGGTGATAGTTTAGTGGTCAGAGGAGTCACCTCTTTGGGGAATATGGAAAATCACGGCCTCTTTCCAGAGAGCGAGAAACGTTTCTGATTGGAAAGGATGGCAGGAAAGACAGCACAGAATTGTAGGTAGTTCAAGTCCGCAGGTTTTGAGAACGACAGATAGAATACCGCTAGTACAGGGTTGTTTGTTCTTATCTGGTGGTTTTAAGATTTGGTGAACGCTTCTATATACTGGTAATGGCAGACAGTAGAAAAAGCCGCATTACACTTGACGGAGGTGAGAAAACATAGGAGCCTGGAAGAGTGGAACTAGGTAAAAGCTTTGAGGTAAAAATCTCAGCTTTCTCACGGAGCTGGCTAGGTATAGACCCTGTGAAGTTGCAGGTGGGTTGAAATTATAAGGACACAAACTGCTGAATGCCAAAGCGGACGGCCACCGGCAGCAGCAGAGAAAACGCAGTCGCCTTTGTGAATGATGAAACAGTTTTTAGCTTTATGAAAGACGAAAGAAGTACTGTTTCGGGCGCGTGGAAAGCGTTTGCAAGATTGGGGAGTTGGACAGAGGCGTCAGCTTCGGAACACAGAGTTCTTTGAAGAAACAGCTCGACATCACGGATGGCTGAACCATTCACGAAACGCTGCTCACCGGGTGTGGACATCCGAGATGTGAAAAAGTGCACTCCTTGAAGAATACCTGCAGAATGACTTCAATACAAGTTACAATCATCCCCGGGATAAATTTTAATCCACGAAAACTGTCCGATTTAGTAGAGACGAAAATCCAAAAGGGGCAACCCTCGATTCATGACGGGTCAGGACAAGGAAATTGGATGAAAAAAACGAGAAGAAAATAGCACAGTGAGCCGAAAAGAGGGAAAAGGAATATCAGAAACTGACGATAGTGAGAATAAAGAATAAGGTTAACGTTGTACGCACTGCCCATAATTCGAACGGGCTTGCTTGGGCGGAAATCAAACAGTTGACTGAGATTATTTATCAAAGTAAAAACTCTGAATTCTGACCAAAAAACCCATGGGCTGGGAGAGTTCAAGTGTCTCTCCTTGTTAGAGGAGTCGCGATGTGAATGAAACAAGTTTTTGTAACTAAAAAAACAAAAAGAGTAAAAATAGAATTAGTGCCGTTAATGGAACGGTAGGCAGTAAATGAATAATGATTAAGGGAAGGAAACCGGAGTCTCTGCCAAGCTGATTTTAACACGCTTTTAGAAAAGTTCGGATCAAGGAGCTACCACTCACTGATGGGTGCAAGAGAAGAAACCTGTTTTGGAGAAAAAGAGGAAATGAACAAATTAGCTGAGTTATTGAAGATGGGTGTCTGACGAAGGAAAAATTGGTCTCTATTGAAAGAATGTCAAGGGAAGAAAACTGGAGAAAGTGGTTTCCAAGTCAGAAATTCCTGTCCAGACCACGAACATCATCGGGTAACAATTTCCGATAAATCTGCAAGCGTATTGTAGACATTGTCGGACGAGGTTCTGTGTAATACCATTTTTATGATTTATTAAATTGAGAGTGCCAAACTAATGCAAGGGTTCGAGTAGTGAGCCGCGTGAGACTCCAATACGATAAGTGTCATTACTTCTCGGGGCGATCACAAAATCGCCTAATACATGACAAAGATGCCTCGAAAAAATGCAAGGATGAATGAGAGGAAATGCATTGTTGATACTAGGGTGCAAATGGAGTTGGAAGCTTGAACTATAAATGCCACGCAAATTCCGGATAAATGAAGTAAAATCTCATTAGTTGGAGGTGATTTAACTCGTTTTCCTAGACACCGAGGTTAACTAAATTATTTATGCACTCAGAAGCGAAGGAAGGAAAAATTCGAATTGAATGTTGTAAATTATTCACTAATGCTTGTGAAAATGTTTCACCACCCTGTCTTGGCAGGTGGAACAATTTGGGGAAGTAGTCTTTTAGCTAAGGAAACTTGATTAAAAGATAACAGTTGGATACTACTTCTCGAGGAGCGCAGGTAATTTATTGTGAACCAACGAATTTCGCAACAGTTTTCCACCAATGTGCCAAACCACGCAGACTACTGTTTTTACTCAAACACCGGGCGGAGCAAATAAATTGTACAGTTTCTTTCATTCAGGATAGGATTGACGAAAACACACCCCTCCCCCTGCGAATTCAATTTCTCTGCTGCTTATCGGCTAACCGCCTATGTTGACCGATGCCCAGTGAGATCCTTGGAAGAACTGCAAGTTTCTCATTAGATCGTTGACCATGTTTGAAGGAAATCGATTAGCTTTGTATACTTTGGTCGTTTGAGCTGATTAGTCAGCTATTTCTGTGGCGGTCCAGTCCCGGTACTTGAAACCTCCCCGGATAAAGTGTTTCTATATTCGTTATCTTGCACACAGCAGCATCGGCACCTCAGGCTGGTGTATGAAACAAATATTCGTCTTGCTTACTAATTCTAAATTGAAGAATTTTCCCGTTTTACAGACTGACCTTACTTCAATAGCTCATGTATCGGTATCATACGATGCCAGTAGATGAATGGACTCACCAACCCCATTGTTGGATTGTTCAGAAACAGAACATTTCCAACTACTAGTGGCTTTGGTGATGGGAAGGTCGCTTCGGTGCCTTGTTCAATGATTGGCCCCGTCAACCGTCGTAACAACTAGTCACCCTCTAATTTCGATTGCCATGTTGTGAAAGCTTAGAGTATTCTGACCAAAGGTTTGGTTGCGGTAGATTAGATTTCAGTTACCTTTCCTGTCTTCCGTGCCCATAGCACATGTTTGTGCCCGTCGTAAGCCTTATTCTCTCAACTGTTGCCAAAACTACTTATATCAATGATTAGATCTGTATTCGGACATTAGTCATGTGACAAAATTTTCTAATCTAACGATATAAGTACTGGATTTATTTTCCGAATTCCACTAAAACAGGAAGCGGGAACAGCTCGGTTTTACCAAAACATGGTTTTCACAGTTTAAAATAACGGTTCAATTGTAATTTTGGACGGATAGTATGTTGGACGTGACGAGGTTGCTATACCAAAACTTTAGCGAGCGACACGCCCGCATATATTTGGAAGCTGATCCGATTATGCCTCATGTCCTCTTAGCTGGCTGCCCAGAGGACGAAGCGATAGAGGTCCAGCTACAAAACCTCGGTTGCCGTGGTAACCCAATAAGTAGGATGTGACTCGAATCACCGCCCTTATCATAATGCTGTCGACGGTGCCATCACCATCACCGTGGTAATTATCGTCAGGGCCAGTAGAGGGGGCTTTTGGATCCGGTGACCGGAAAATGCTGTTGTGGATGTCGTGTAAGGTCACACAAATGACAGCAGGGTTGGTTTCACTCCATTTCCAGATTAACGCTTCCATAATGTTCTCCATCGCAAAGTTTTGGGACATATTCGGCTGGATTGAGATCTTGACGCGTTTAGCTGAGAGTTGCTTGCCCTAAGATGAGAAATACAATTTGGCAAACGGATCGTGGAATCTTAAAGATGACCTTCACGGATTCGTGTTAGTGGAGGTACTTTCAATGGACCGGTTAAATATATCGCGGCTATCATTGGATTAATTTTAACCACAAGTAGCACGAGAAATGTTGATTGGCCTTCGACTCCATTTTGATACCGGGAAAGTGATTTGATTTGTGGGGGATGAAGCGGAGCAAAACGATGCATGTATGCATAAGTGTGGGCGCGCTTGCTGAACATGTTTAGGTTAGGACGTTAGGAGTACGCAGTATTCTTGAAACGTTTGTCGACTCATCTGAGTGGTTGGCAAACGAAGAACGGGTGTGGCGCACGTGTCTTGTCAGGATGAAATCGCGCAACAGTCTCAGTGAGAGTAAGTAATGACACATTGCAAGCATGTACCCTAAAGTCAACGATACATGCCACCTCATCCACATCAAATCTCTACCTGTTAACTTCGAAATTCCTTTTCATCGCATGCCGAACTTTAAACTACCCTTTTTCTTTCGCTCGCACTAACCGCTTGCGAGATGTTCGCTAAACACGTGCCCATTACAGTGTATCTTTTGTCTATGAAGTTTGCTCTGTCATTTGGAAAGGACCTTGTACATAATACAAAAGGCTTGAGGCTTGGTGTTTGATGTTACATTCACTTTTTATCCAATTCTTATCCATTCGCCTCTAAACTCCGTCTGACCTGTTGCAGGCAGATATTTTCAATTCGCCTGGTTTTTCAAACCAGGGCTTTTAGTCGCAGGTCTTTACGGTTTAGATACACAGCGGCTTTTTATGATTTTTGTAAAAATATGTAGTGGATGGTTTGATCCTCTTGATCGTGGTAGACAAGTACCGCAAGTACTCAGTCTGGTTTTCTTTTGTGACCACCTATTTCATCCATAAATTTCGACAACATGAGACTTCAGGTCAACTAATTCCAGTTCGAAGTGTTTACGAACATTCTAGGGCTCAAACCATAACTTGCAGAGTTCCGATCTCCCAATTATTTCTAAACAAATACTTTGACTCTGTCATCTTTTTCGAGTGTTGCTGTTTATGAAAGCTCGCTGATCTATGTTGCATTTTGTTCTCACGCCCATTACTATCATTCCGAGTTGTTTAAAATCAGGTTTTCACAAATATGCCCTTATATTCATTTTTAAAAATTTAAAGGTTGAATGTCTTGTCTGCGTATATCGGCACGTCACATTACAGTAAACCCTTTTTAAATATACAACTTACCATACGTTCCCGGGCACTGTCTACTTTCCTTGAGAAGGTAATCCAAGGTACACCGGTTTCCTTTGATTAAATGCGCAATCGCAATCTACGAAGACCGAGAAAACTTGGGGAACAGTGAATCTGACGGTCATCTGTAAAACGAATCGCGTCTTGCATCCAGTAAATTAAAGTTCGCCGGGACTGACAGCAGACGTATTGCATTGTTGGTGTCCATATCACCGGTGGTAATCTGGAGGGTGCATCGTCACTTGTTACGAAATATTTCATTTTTCCGAAACGACCTCTCAGTGAGTAAAACCTAAAATTTATTCTTGAATTTCCCAAACCGAGATATCCTTAGAAGGCTCCTATTACCAGATAGGAGCAGTGACCAACTTTGAACCTTACGAAGCAAGGCAGTCACTAAATGAGGGAACAAGTAAAGACAATGGAATTTAAAATGTTATTGACTTAATCCATTGATGCTATCAATACTTATACAAGCAGAAAGCATAACTCATATAAATTGTCTAACGCCATATAATGCAAATTGACAGTTATCCCATAGTGGAAGACTAAATAAAATGAACCTTGTTACAAAGAAACATTGGGTTTTTCGTTGATGATTGCCGATTCAATTCAGAGATGGTCTGGTCTGCACACAGCGTTAATTTAAACACGGCTGAATATATCTTGAATCACTCAAGGTGTGTAAACACAAGGGAAAATTTTCAGGGTATAAAGTTATTTGTCCTTCGCCATGAATGCGCATTCGACGAGCGTCATCTTGATGTTCGGATACAATAGTCATGTTCTAAGGAATCGTTTAGTTACGTGGGTTCCAAACCAACAGCAACACAGCCATGCCACTTGGTAAGTGCATTGTTGCTGTGGAGAAATATCTATACAAAAGGAAAATAGCTTGCTCTGTGCTTAACGACTGCTACAAATTGTGCATTGCCTGCAACCCAGACATGTTCTTTACCCTGCATAATCGTCAGCAACGAGAAGAACGGATCGGAATTCAGTGTGACTCACAAACTCATGCGACCATCTAGCACTTTTCCTGAATAACTACACTTCTGATTGTCGGGTTGGTACAACGGTCAGGGTTTGGAGAGCGATAGTCTACTGTATCAAGGAAATCGAACATTTTTCTCATATTTTGGTAGTTTTACCAATTAATCATAGGACTGCTGAATATCCACTCATAGAAAACCTTTAGTTTACTCAACTTGGTAAGGTAGTAAAGTTTCTTCTACTTCAAAACATCGTAATATTTAGTTGATACTGCAACCGAACTATACTGCGGAAGCATTGGATCTAATCGCTGGGCAGAACCAAGCTGCTGCTTAACTATGAGGAGTGGCGCAAAAGACTTAATTCTCTCGAAAATTGCAACCGAATGTTGGATTATTCTATATTTTCGGCAAATTTAATGCTCAATCTGATGCACAGCAATGTCAAATCGTCCATTTTTCACATTCTTCCAGTTACACAATGTGCACATGATTTCGTCACAATGGTTAGACAGAATCTGAGCGAATGCCACGGAAACCCGTTTCATTTTTTTTCCAAACCGTCAGTTTTGCTTGTCAATTAATAGATTGTACTCAACTATCTTGTTCATCTAACTACCTGTCTGTTAAAGCTAACGGTGTTTAACATGAAACATTTTACTTTGCGTGTTGGATTTTGTACCGGATGGGGTGTCATGAGGCGAATCTGGTCGTTAGTCCCCTCGTTCACGTAAGTTGTTATCATCAGCTAGACAGAATATTCAAATGTTGGAGAGAACGATAAGAACTAGGTTCCATGGACTTAGTTTTGTCAACATTTTGTCAACTGAGCGAAAAACTTTCTTTAGACAATGGACGATCACGTGATCTCCGCGTTTTTGCCATCACCACGTCTACTTTTGTAGAATTTTACGTCCTATCATCCGCCGATTTTAACCGCATTAGGGCACGAAATATTCCGACTGAGTGTCTCTCATTCTCTGCTTCTATATGCGAGTTTTGTAGCTCATATTTGTGGAAAATCAATACCACCTCGTTATATCAGTTAGCGCCATCCGGACAGAAGGTATAGTATCCCATTGGCTCACACCGCAATTTATTTTTCTTTCACACTGCGTAAATTACATGGGGACAGGTGTTTGATGATGTGATGAAGTGAAGGGAACGCGATTTATTCTCGTTAAGGACACCGACAACTAAAAACCAGCTGACTTGTGCTTAGTTAGTTACTCATCACCGTGAACATCAATATTCTTTTATTTCATCATGCACGTTACAGTTATTTAAGGGAAGACAAATAGTAAATGGATGCTGAGATTAAACAAACTATTTCTCCTGTTGTTTCCCTGTATCACGGCTAATGTCCACAGATAAGAAAACACGGATATTTATAACAGAGTATTCACTCCGCTTCTTAAAGAACAGTAAAGAGAATCAGTCTGATGTAGATTCTCGTTGTTAGTACAGGATTGATTGATCAAGACCGATCTAGCGAATACTCTCAACCAGGAGCTTCTAACATTTTTCGTTTCCTTTTATCAGTTTCAAGACCAAGTACATTGTTTGTTTTAGGAAGGACGTCGCGGTCACTTAAAGGATCCTAAACAAAGATATTTACGAAAGTGAGGGAGGGTTTCGAACTCATAACTGTTACATCGTAGCGCTACAGCATCGTCGACGATCACGTTAGCTGAGACAGCCCACCATGTTCCAGCTCGGCGGATCGCGCACTTTGTTACAAAATTTGTCCGCGAAAATAGTTCGCTATCCTGCCTCTACTGTAAATCCTGCCTACTGACTAAACTCTAAAGTCAATCGGGTGTTCATTCAACCCACTGACTAAGTTGTTTATCGCAGTAGTCTAAATATGTTTTGCGTTGGTTCACGAGATTTTCTGATCTGTGAATTAATATCCTTTATGCCTATTGGATGTCGCACTTAGGGGCTTCTGTGGCTGATTACACTGCTAAACCAAGTTAACAAAGGACACTGACCAAAATGAAGTTTTATCATTTCTTTGTCACATTTCTCCAATAATTGTATAATTAGTACTGAAAGTATACGGGTTTATTTACCACTGTAAACCAGTCACGATGCAGCGGACCAACGGATTTCCACATCGGTGAATGATTCAGTGTGACGCTCAAGGTGTTGACCTATCCTAAACTTGAAGCTAGACTTGCTGGTACAGCGGCATGCTCAGGTAACTGTTTGATCGTAAATCAGACAAAGAAATGTGCACAATCTCCTAAAACCTATCTTAGGGCTTTCTACAGACAATAAATATTCATCACTTCTTACTGATTTGATGAAGCCGAATGCTTGCTCTAGAGTTCAGACAAGGTACGTAATTGGAAGCATGCAAGTGAAGAGCATAGTTCATTCGTTAAAATCAGACTAGTTGGCAGGACTTTTGTTCTATTTCAGTTCCTTTCGAGGCTCCATCCTAGCTGTTTCTGTGTAAACCAGGGTCTTTTGTAAGGAAGTGCGAATTTCATCTGCCGAGAATAAATTCTGCTAAGTCAAATGACCTCTTCAAATACATAATTATTTCAAGTAGGTGGTCAACATCGTGCCATGCGAGTAAACGGAAGCACACCTTAGTTAGAGTTATCGCACGTTCGTGTCAACTTGGTTCGTTTTTTTTTTCCGGTGTTCACAATGGATCACACAACGACTTCTCACTAATTTCACATAATCTACCTACCCGGACTGATTGTGACAGATTGGTTGACCTTTGACCTGAAGATGAGCAGTTTTTCGACTTCACACTTGCGTATATTCGGACAGACTGATCCTTCTGACGGCGGTCTTTTATGCAAACACAATAAATCCGATTCTACTGTCCGGTCTCAACACTTTCGCGACCGAACTGTCACGTAAAGGTCGAAGCTAAGTCACACGCATACGGCCACATCTTCCACCAGGTGACGGTAGCGGTTTGGGGTAATTAACTTTTCACATGAAACCAATTGCGTGCTAACTTTAGAAACATGATTCTGTCACAAATAATTTGGCCACGACAGGCCCCCTAATAGGCAGGGGAAAGTTTCGATTGTTTTCCCCCTGATTTAGTCCTTTTCCTTTTTTTCACTTCAAACGCACGTTTGGATTTGAACCAACAAAAACAAAACCATAGTGATGGACTACCTGTCAGAAAAAATTCAAATTCAACTGGTCCTACCTCAGAGCTGCAGGCTCTGATCCCAAATGTGGTCAGTCGGATTGGGTAGTTGTGAAAATTATTGTGGAATTTCATGAGTTGGAATGCTTTCGCTACCGATCCGTTTTGGATCCAACACCCCTCCATGACTGGCCTCTCCATGAATAGTTCTTAGTTGTTATGTAGAGAACGGATGAAATAAGATATCATTTATTTATTTGGTGCAACGACCGACGGTATCACCGTGACCAAACACGAGGCCCCGCGGTGGTCAAGCGAATAAGGATGCGAGTTGGAATCCTCTCACCGCCGGTCAACTTCCCCACATGGCAGTCCTATTTTGACCGCGATCTCTTACTGAAAAATGATGCATATCGTTAGTTGGTTAATAATTTCATTGATAAAAGATTGAGAAAGATTAAAAAACCGACAATGTAATGCCCGTTATTCAGGCGTCTCAAGTGATCTCATACTTGTCAACTTGAAGTTTTTAGGCAAATCCGACAATGATGATAATCAGCGATCCCGTGTGGTTACAAGGTTTGGATACAAATCGTTATTCCTACGCCGCATAGTTTAATTCAGGCTTCTTCATCTGTATTGAATCCATTCTGTAGCTACTCCCGGTCAAACACGAGACCAGGTGTGCCAGTTGTAGGTGCTACATCTACCATAAACTGCTACACGAAAACTGTAGTTCTCTGGCTTCAGCTCATAACCCTTCAAAGTCGACCCACAATCGCCTGCCCTCGATCAAATACTCTTGAGCCCCTTCCCACAATTCCTTAGCCTTGACGGACTAAAGAATGGCACATGAAAAAGGAATAATTGTAATTTACTAAGGAGTACTTTTGATCTCCGACTACAGCTCAATGGGGAATGCTATGGTCTTCAAAATTCTCATTAGTCCTTTAAACACGCGTCTAGCGTTTAAAAAAAGGAAGCTGAGAAATCAATAACAAACAAAGTACTTTACTCTAAGGCTTACGAAAAAAACTAATTTTATCCACGTGTTCATGGATCAGCGGATTTTTAAATGAAACATTGTCGCTTACAAATTCACAACTGTGCCTAAACTGATATTCCTCGATACTTTGTCTACATAAATGTTCACAGTAACCAGTTGACCAACTATAAACCTTGATCTGTATCCAGCTACATTCTACCGATTCATCCATTAAATGAATCGACTTTGGGATTGGTGCTAATAGAACAGAAGAGTACTAAGATAGTGAAAGATACGGATACAAGACCACCCGTTTGCCCAAAGGATGACTTGTTTATTTGGGATAAGGAAATGTTGATTGGAAATTTCAGCAAATCCAACCGCAAGGGAAATAATTTGTTTGGGGCTCCCGGCTTCGTTCTCCGGGGACGATTTTACCATGGTTGCTTGATGTCCGCTTAAGAAGCTCCAGCTGTAGATTTCACTAACGAAATATGTCTTTGAAAACTGCACGGATAAGCGACGGTTACACACTCAAAATATGGGGATTCAAATGACCCATGTTAAAATGTTCACAGATAAAATCTCCACACTATTTAGCCAAATCGGGAAAAATGCAGTTGCCATTTGGAGCTGGTAAAAGCGAGAGTCTGTTTGCTTTCCTGCGGTGGTCAGGCAGATAGGGTCTTGGTGTTCGGACGTGAAGGTTTCAGGATCGAATCCTCCTACCTTCGGTCAACTTTCTCACTCGGCAGCCCTCTGCTGGCCTCGGCCGCTTTCTGAAAAATGATGTGCACTTCGTCTAATTAATAATGGAATTAAGAAGATGAGACAAAAAACTATAAAATTACTCTGTTCTGGAATGTGCACAATTCGCCAAGTCATTTATACATGACTCCATACGCTTTCGTAATAAGCTGGGTGATATTCTCCAGTAATACACGTTACTCGTCTCATGTCAGACGCGCTAGTCACAGCTTTCATATGAGACAGCTTCCGCTAAGATGATAATCTTCAAATAATCGGTTTCTAATGTCTAACCCTCTAGCCTAATACGTAGCTCAGCGAAAATTTGTCCCCTAATTTCATGTTCGATTGTGAAATTTATTTTCCTACAGTGCGAAATGTGTGCTTCGGAAAAGGCTGCCCATAATCATTTGGTCGTTTCGAGTATTCCGAAAAAATAACCGTGGCTTATCTTGGTCGGCTGCGTTCGATCAGTGTAACGCTTCTTTATCTTCCCGCATTTTCCTTTCCGTGTCTCTGCATGTAAGAAAGCGAGAACGACAGCGCTTTCGCATGTGCGTGAGTAACACTGTAGGGGCCTGTACAAACACGCAAGCCAAGACCGATTCGTTGTCTGTTCCTCAACCCTCATCCTTTACCACGCCGTGCATTGATTCATTGTGTCGTGGACGCACATGTTCCCTTACAAAATGGGCTATTGATTGCTCACGTGATATGCGACTTGGGGGATCGTTTGTTGCAGTCCGTCAACTAGTTACGCGTTCTGTCTCCTCTCGACAGGTTCCGTCTATTTCCCATTTCATTCTTCATGCGCATGGGGACCGAAGAAAATTATTTGTGCCTCGCATTCACAGGCGGTTGAGGCAAGTTGTTTTCTTGAGTTCTTTGAGATGTGAAAACTTTGTGGTATTGCTGCACGGAATAATTGACTGTAGTGAACACGACAGCAACAATGAGGAATCCTAAAATCCGCGAATGAACTGAGATTCTGCTGTTGCTAAATCTCACGTTCGTCGCTGGGGCTGCTCTTTCGCATTCCTTTTTCTATTCACCCTGGCCACCCACTTCTGTCTGTCGGGTGTCAGTGATTAGTTTCAGAAAAAGGAAATGGGGAAACATGGATCACTTCATTCACAGTCAAGTAATATGAAACCCCAAAGTTTTTTTCAATATCGTGCCATATAACATTAGCATGATTACGGGAAATAGCGTAACTAGTAGTTTTCAACTTGTTTTCTTCCGACCTGCACCAGAAACACCGGAGTACCGGCTCTGCACACCATTGCCAAACTTAATAGACTGGAGATTTGTTTGACATATGACATTTCCTCTGTAGTCTGCCGTACATACTACTTTAAAATCTTTTGCTAAAGGGGTCCTTTTTATCAGCTGCATTTTTGTCCCAAACCAAGTTGCGACGATTATTGAGTTCAACATTCGTCTTGCACGCTCATTTCATTGAGATCAGACAACAACTGGGCTGGGTGGGAAAATACAACTAATTCCATTTCGAGGCCGAGGTTATTCCCTCTAGCTGTGACAAACTTTAGTTAGCCAATTCATATAAACAATGAATTGGGTTCGATAATCCATAAAGATACTCATGTACCTAATCGGCCGTATTCCAAACAAACGTAAGGCAGTTTATGATCGGGTCTCATTGTAACAGGGGAAAACAATGCTGTTGCTGCCAAAACTATATACAAATATGCTAAAAAATACAGGTTAGTTTACCTAGATCATATCGACAGTTTTGACACCTCTTATTCTGGAGAGTTTTTGCCACAGTTCAAATGATGTCATAAATTATTCCAGATTCCATTGAATTGGATTATATATATATATACTCATTCACGTTTGACAACGAGTCCTAGTTTGGATCGGAACGTTACAATAAACGTTGTAACTCAGTGTAGGCCTTCTAACCTATAAAAAATAGAGACATAAACAGTGAGATTTCAACGCGAACCTTCAAATTCGGCAGTACTGTTCGAGGTTATTGGCTATTATATCATAGTGCACATTTCATCGATTGTGCATATCTTTTGATCTAATGCTCTGCTCACGTGCATGGCGGAATCGTTAAACTGCCACTGTTGCAGTATCTCATGGTTGAAAGCCCGAACCACTGGTGAGTTCTACCGTCAAGTACGTAATCAGTGTAGCGGAGTCAGACAGAAGATACCTGGTATCCATAGCGTATATCGGACCGGTTGGTAGGCAGTCTCCTGCTGGATATCCACCTCCCGGGAGTGAATGATGATTCTGCATTCGAATTTCAGTCTAGCACATTTCCTTTCGCAAACCAAAAGCAATATTTTGCAGAAATGAATCTCCCTAAAAACCTTCATACGAAATTCGCGTACCAGTTGTCATGACGCTGTTATTTTTCGTGGACTAGTCGACTGAGGTCAAAATGCACCTTTAGAGTGGGATGGAAAGGCGGGTGAGTCATTTCCACACTTCATCCGTGACGGCACTGGAAATGGCGCACAGCAAACAACCATAATGATGTCTCTAACTCGCATTCATTTGGCACTGTGGTTACAGTACGGAATGATCCAGGATGCTCCAAGCTGGCACAGGAGATTAAACAATTAGAAGTGTTGTATGGAACTAACGGCCTCTGATGATGTAACCGGTGGCTAACTGAACATACCTGTCGTTTGACACCGATTTAGGCATTTTAGGACGGTGGACCGAGGTGCTGGATATCGGAGGATTTGAACAAGTCAGCATCAGCTGTCTAAGCGCTACCTACCATTGTCGTCTACAAACAACGAAGTTACATGATCATCAGAAGGGGTCTCTTCAATGTAACCGTTCTAATTCCTTCGCTTCATGTTGCTCTTTGGAAGGAAAGAAGTAATTTTCCTGGATTACTGTTTGCACTGAGCATATCCGCAAATAAGTGCGGATTAGAAATCACATTACGATCGCTTGCCACATGGCTAACTTAGTACCAGCACTGGTGAAGCTTTAGAATGGATCATAGCGGGTTACCCTCAAATGTGAAATTTACCAACTGTCTACTTCACTTACCCTCGCTGCTCATACGACATAATTCAGCCTCAGTGGGCAAGTTTAGGAACCACAGATTTTTTCGTTTTTACCACCTGACCATTAGTTAGGAGCATTTGCCAGTGGCTTATTGGCCCCGACCAAGAATCGACTGCGAGCATTTTTGGCCAAACCTAACTGCCTGAGGGCAGCGCGCTTGAAATGTTGAACCACGTCACAGCTTGCTAGCCCATAGGTACCTAATTAACGATGGACAGTAAGTTCACTTCTCTCGAGGGCATGGCTAAAAAATAACCGACTGTGGATACCAAGCGACAAGAAAAACCTGTAATCGTGCCGGAACCGGTTGACGTCGGAACAATCTCCTGACAGATTTTGCATGAAGCTAAAAATACATTCATTTTGTGAACCATTGTGTACAGGGGCAACAACTCTATCTATCGATCATTTTGTTACCCCATTTACCACTTGTATTCGTCTCCACGGCAAACTATACCTATTATTTGGACAGTTACTCTCGACTCGAATCCGGTAAGGCAGGATGTTTCGCAAATGAAGCTTTCTTTGACGGTTTGAGTAAATTCCGCGTAATTCTTCTTCAATTGACAGACGAGTGATCTCTACTCCAAGAAACAGTGAATCCAATTAAACCGCCAGGTACCGTGAGATATCCAATCGTCTAACCAATGCATGTTATTTTATGAAATTTAATATTTTACTGAAAGTTGGTACAAGCCTTCGAAAAAATGATTTCCTTATCGCGACTGTAAATCTTAATAACAAAAAATAAAATGTGATAATGGTTCAGATGCCATACCATTTGCATTGGATGAAAGAGAAAATGAACAGTTCAGATTTAGCTTTGGAAACAAGAATTGGTTGAATTGGGTTGTATTCAGAGGCATGTGGACATACGTAGCACATGGGACAGTTACCATGGTGATAATGCGAATAAAAAATAGTGGTGACCGTATTCCTGAGATAGGGAACAAATTTTATGTGAAACGGAGAAAGGATTTCCAGACATTTTGGTCACACCATTTAATAACTATCGCATCAACACGCCATGTGCGCCTGTGTATGGGAAACAGACACAGAGAGAAAATCGAATAACACGGCTCCCTACCAACAGTCACCTATTTCAGTAGACCTTATGAGTACCCTTTGGGACAAAATACACGCAATTGATTTCATGAGGCAACAGAATTTCTCTGTTTCTGTCTACTGGACTTCAAACGAGCAAGTGATATCCCCATCTGCCAGTGGCGCCAATCATTGTGCTTGATGTTCCATATATAGATTTGAATATTACGCGAATAAATATGCGATATTATTCTACAACTTTTGGACTGACAATTTCGATAATGCAAATGTGTAAGAGGGACGACTGCGAGATAAGCGGCCGAACTTGTGAGATCTTGCAAACACAGTTATGCTCCATTGTTAATTTCTAGTCTGTTTTAGAACAAACAATATCGAAGTATCAGTGAATAACAAAGAGAAGGTAATAAATGAAGAGAGTTATGTAGACTGGGAGTGGTTTGGGACGTGAGTATCTCGTTGGCTGCTAAATTTATCTGAATCATTTGATGTATCCAATCATCCAAGGGAAAGACCTCATGAGCTCGAAATCGGAAGTCAAATTCAATACATTCCATCGGTTTCTCCATATCAGTCCGTCTTCCTGCCGCTGACTCTCTCGAAGAACAGCCGATTTTAATGCCGTCTATCTGTCTGCATCCTCAATGCTTTCAAACTATTGGGTTCCGTCTTAATTCGACGTATACTCTGCGATCCTAGGTCGTTCGAATAACCAGAAACGATTCTATGGTCATTGGTTATTCACTTCTGAATGATGACCTGAACGGCAAAATTTTTTGATGGTTGCGAAGTTGATATTTCTAGATTATGTAAAAAACAAGCCAAAGGAATCAGAATATGCGTCTGAAATTGCTTAGATTTCGTTCAGTATACTGTTTATCTTGACTCAATCAGCTAAGGGGGCTTTTTCAGTCAACTTCGAACCATACACAAATCGAAGCATAATACAAAAGACTGGTATTCAGAACCACGAAAGTGCAGGAAATAAGTTCCATTCTCTAGTAAGAAATGCATCCGAATAACCGAATGAACGTGACTATAGTCTTGTATAAAAAACAATCACAGACAGCGTCCTCATGCCCCTAACCGAGGAACATCTCGAAGGCTCTCGTGGTACAAGAAACAAGCTGGATGGAGGGCGGATGTTAAAACGAGATATGCAATCGACCGAACCTGTTTTGTCATCAGACTCCATTGTCTCGAATGGACTGGTCAACGCGATCGTGTCTTTTAGTTGCCAAAGCGCTCTCACGTTGAACAATGGGGAAAATCGAGCTTTCCTGAACGGGGAAAAACGCGTACTTAGAAAACAATTGTGGAATAACAAACGGTTGTTTTCAGTGAACCATGAGGGTAGTCCCAGCAACACCCGAAAATATTAACAACAGGGAATTCGTTTGGTCTACGAGTGCATGTGCATGTGTGCGGAGGAGGGATTGGGGTGTAAAAATGAGTACGAACAATTTTGCTCTTCCAGATGTTATTTTGACTAAATCGAACGGGAATTATTCATACCCTTTTGTCTTTCCGTACCATTGTCGGTGGTTATTTTTTATTACAGAGGCAAAGGTTGTTCTCACCATAAAGGATAATATTTTATCAAAAAACTTTGGGATTTCCGAATAATGCATAATAAAAGGACTCCACGAAACTTAAATCAGTCTATCTGAATCCTCGGCACATTTATGTGTGACCAGGAATAGTCACGGATTGGATGGTTTGTTAGCATAATTTGATAGGATATTCAAAATTTTCACAGTGTCCAACATGCTCACTTATCCTCGTGTGCTATTGGGAAATAATTAGAGACAGATCATCATACTCCAAAAGCGAACCCATAGTTATATTTTTCATCACTTTTTAATTAAATGCTTTCTTACTAGCAGAAAAGATCAGATATCATGATTGTGAAAATCCGCATCGAGAAGCACATAAATCCTCAACAATCAGGTTCTATAATGATCTCGGTGTATACCGTCAATCGCCACTAATGTAAGAACACAATAAAGTAAGTCACAGTTAATGAGCTTCACTAGTTAATTACGCAAAACAATATTCGATCCCTCACAGTCTGCCAGGAACCCAAAAACTCAATGGCTCATTACGTACAGATGCGCCATCATTATTGCAACATAAGATATCATAATTCCATCCAGGTGGCATATCAGATCTACGAGGGGAGCGACGCAGAACCACCGCTGTTGCTGTCGAGGCCAGGTACGGGTGCTGTTTGGGTGTTTACAAATAGATCCGTTTTTAATGGAAACCGAACATTGATCATCTCGGATGACAGCTAGTTCTGCTGTAGATCAGGAGATGAATTGTTGAGAGTCAGAAACTAGAAATGAAGCCAAAGGCAGAAAGTTTTCAGGGGCTTCATAGTAGATGGCTAAGTATTTCAAGATAACACTGCATTATTATAAGGGAGCACGAGGAAGGGCGGACAGCAGGGTATGGGATAATTAGCTGTTTCCAAGTTAGAGTGTACACTGCTAGTCGAGACAGGGCCGGATCGATGTCGTAGGGTAAGGCCACCGTTCACCTTTGATTCACTGAATGATTCACTCACTACGTTTGCTGTCTAGAACATATTATTAGGGCGACATAAATAAACTTCTGTATGAATCTTTCGGAAAGTTACAACCCAAAAGGAAATGAGGTCAAAAGAACGACCACTGCCAGGGTCAACCGGACAACATGATCTCATTAGTTGAGTTATGAAAATCTTGAGGCCTGACAGAAATAAACCCGATAATTCAAAATTATCCGTGCCAAAAACTAGTTCAAAGATTGATCATGAATGAAATTTGTTGTTCTCCAGGGTGACAATTGCTCACAACTGGAGCGTTGATATTATTCAGTATTGCGTCCTAAGAATCATACGGAGTAGGCGACCATAAATCGGTGAAAATCGTGACACTGAGCTGCGAAAGTCACAGATTCAAATCCGCCAAAGTTTGGTCACTTCCTAATTCGGCGGCCTGCAAATGTTCGTGGGCCAGGTACATTATCATATAATTATTAAAGAAAGCGAGGTGGTTGAAACAAAATTTGGTAACACAATGGACACCGTTTACAGACGGAGAAATATGAAGCGGAATTTATTTGCAATGCTTAGTGTTCGACCGGTTTACTAGTAGGCGAAAACTAGATCGGTTGGATGTTGTTCTCAGTTAACCAGGCTATTTCGCGCTTGTTGGGGAACCAATTAATTAATGGATGTAGGCCAGTCAACACGCTCAGTGAGCACAATTTTCAGCTGACTTGTATGTGCTCGTCCAGGCCGGTCAATTTACAGATGTTTGTTGCCCTCTGTTTATGTTGTATGTATGCATCCTACCGCTTGTTAGTCTGGCCTACTGTTAGTTTTCACTGTGACCAGGTCGATGTATGCACTGCAAGGTAGATATAACATGCACTGGCAAGCACACTAGGGGCATGTGCACCGTGTGGAACTTTGCAGCTCATTATTCTGCAGTATGATTTTCAAGTATCACCTTCGACTTTTTCTAAGCAGGGAAAGACCTGACGCGGTCTGTGATTCACGTTGTACAAACGTGTGTGAGTCATATACGAGCCAGAGCACAACAACGATTCACAGCCGACAATTCCAAAGAAACATGCCAACTCAGTGTACGAAACACCCAACTTAACTTACAGACACTTGAATGAGATAGTATATTTGTTCATCGATTTTCAATATTCATCGTATACTAGATCGGTGACGCATGGAAGTTTATTATCTGGCTAGGGTTAGTCATCTGCAACACTGTGAATCATGCCGGACGTCTTGTACTGTCCTGTTCGTCCGACAGTAATTATCAGTCACTATCGGCAAAGACTATACTCCACAGTTCACTCTCACTCGTCATCCTCTGGTACATCTCTCGCTCTCCCCCTTAACTATGCGCTTATTGTGTGACTGATTATGTAGATGCATGTTTGAGCACTTGCACATGGCAAGTATTTTGACAGTGGGGTCGATGAGAATTCTGATCGGTCAGGTGATATACGCACACGATTAACCATTTCTTTCAAAGACTGTCAGACATATCAACCGCAGTTCACATTACTAACTCGTCTCTCTGATCGAAGAGAAAAAGTTAACTACCGGTTTGACAGCAATTTGCCGCGACAATGTGAGGCAGCTAGCAAGCGAGCAAGCAAAAGGGCTAGGATGCATCTTTGTTGAATAGTGAGCGATGGTATCAGTCTGTTGATAGTCAAGTGACAATGACGTGCCGCGATGATTCAGGCGTGACCGCCTGTTCAGCTGCTACTGTATTCACTGTGGCCTTGTAAGCTGCTGCATTCGCTCACCGATCGAACTGGCTCTGGCTGCTGATCACGTGAAGAATGCTATCCCTGGACGTGCCTTTTATCACATTGTGAAATTGACTAACTGTCCTCAGCCGATAGGGTACGGAAGGTTTGAGTCAGAGACCAGATGCGGACAATTTTCCTTCTACGTCGTGGTACCATCGACGCGGCAACACACGAAATAACGAACCACAGCAGAAGGTACGGATCGGTTGGCAGGGCCTGAAGCAAAGGCTATCGGTAAAGCGGACGAACGAAACATTACAAATTTCATACCTGGTAAATCAATTGCAACTAAACAAGTATAATGAGGTCAAAATTTTACGGTAAAGCAAACTGCGCAAAAATTTGTCTTAGGGTAATCATGTTTCCTCGAGCAACGATACCACTACCGGCTCACCAAACAGAATAATTTCACTTTCCTTGTGGTGAGAAATCTAGCTGGACAACAAGAAAAGCGTGCATTGCTATATCAAACACTAAACGGTTATTTTCATTTCGAAGCTGTTGTTACTAGTGCTGTTTATTAATGACCTCTGCCAGGCTCAGCCCATACACCGAGTAAAATAGAAATATGAAACAATCGGCCGCAAACGGTTTCATGTTGGGATTCCGTAGGTCACAGCTGATGACGACAATATGTGGAATACAAGGTCACTTACTGTTCACAATGGGAATCAATAACATAAAACAAACGAGGTGAGATAAGCCTTAACTGCATACAATATAAGTACAAATAAGGCGACCTACATCCACTGATAGCAAATCAGTCACGTGCATGAACTAAAATGAACTTCGTCAGATGCATTGTCTTTTTATTAAATTTGATTAACGGATAATCACCCTGGTTCTGGTGGGTCTGTTGCACACATACACATCATGTACACAATCACCCATTATTTCACGATATCACCTCGACGGAAATTCGTTTCATTCCCGTTCGGCATAGTTAGTTGCCGGCACATCAAAGGGTCAGTGATCGAACTATCAGATAAGATCCGATTCTCGTTTTCTTCCTAATTGTTTAAGTGGTCCCTTCAACCACCATGAACACATCAATGATGACGAAATATCTGAGAGGATTTGCTGAATATGTGTAACTTGTCAAAAGTTGTTCCATCCATAAAATAGCTTGATTCATGTGGATACTTAACACACCTAAGTTACTGGATTCAAGTCAAGTGTTGCGAGTGAGCTGCCTTCGATGTAATGTCTGGATGAGTCGGGGTACGAGCGTTCACAGTGTACAAATTGTAAAGGACACTTTCGCAGTTTGCAACTTCTTTCCGTTTGGTTTACTTGTTTGTCTGCCCAGAGCATTGTGATAAAATCTTTAAAGTTTGGAAGGTGTCATAGAAATACCATGAAACGAATTGTCGGAAACTTTTACTGACTGACTGATCGACAGTGTATAAACAGGTGTCGAGGATTCTATTGGAACGGTGTTTCCTTAGGTACGATACCATACCGTACTATACTAGCCTTTATTCTGGACAACAAATGTGGTCTAACTGCATCCTCCCAGACTGCTCGATCCGTTAGTCATTAACCGTCAGTCTCAGCTTTCCAGGTAATATCTCCCTTAGCATTCATAATTAACAGAAACACAAAAAAATTGCTTTTCTGACTAGGTTGGTCTGTTCACTTTAGGATAGGGATGTTCTCCTGACGGATCACTCGGGAACTGCTTTGTTCATTTGAAGCGATTATCTTATGTTCTGTCACACACACACACACACAGGTGCCACTGGAAAAGTCATTGTTTTCAACCATCTGTCTCACGATGGAATGATCACAACTCTCGCCACTGCAAAAACCGGTCCACAGTTGTGATTATTTGCACGTCTGATGGAGGACGCTAAAACAACTGCCCCGGCCGCGTCAGCTATCAACTGACGCGAAAGATGTATGTTTAGTTGTTGACTTCCTCTCATTCCCTCCTTCCGTTGATTCACTAACAAATGCGGACAGCTTCAGTCTGCTTTGACCGTGATTGGTGGGAAATATAGGAAGCGAAAGAACAGTTGAACAAAGACTTGACATCGCACACGGGAGTTGAAATAAAAAGAAGTATTACCTTATCTCAGTTTTCTGGATTTTCAGCCAAAATGAAACTTAGCTTACGTGCTTTTTCTAGCCTAGTGCATGAAAAGCTGATTCTCTTATGTCACTTGTCAGTCTCATTATTACTAGTCATTTACAAGATTTTCCGTAGGCACTTTCAACGATATGCTGATTTTATCCAAATCACTTAGACTTACAGTTGAAACCTCACATTATACCGTTCGTTTGGCATCCGATCCTTTCATAATATATTTTGACAAGTACTCACAGCAAAGGATGAAACAGAAACACAACCAAGAATTCTGTTCCACTTAATATGAGTGTCGATCACCAATCCGTTAGGCGATTTCCCCGATAGGTCGACAATCGAATGACGCTGCCAACTTATTGTATTCACTGGCGTTTGTCTCTAACTGTTTGGAGCTTGTGTGTTGTTACAGAACGAGAGCTTGTGGCCACCGATGATAGATCAGCTATTCTTTTCAGATATACTATTTAAGCGACGTAGAAGAATCGCTAAAATAGAGGTTGAACGGTCAGTCAAGATGTACTCTACTGTCAGTGGTTCATGCCATTTTGATGTACTTTATGTTCGCTGCGCTACCAATGTTTGGACTTTCCAAACAAAATGGAGGTGAATTCCTCCTTTATCAGACAGCTTCGGAGGAGAAAAGAAATAGGCTTATTGAACCGTTTTGTATCGGTTTAGACAACTTCCCCGTCATCAGGGAAGTAATCTGACACTAAGTTATTACCTTTTTTCGGCTCAGGAAGTGTGTCAAACCGTACGATGAGCTAGTTCACCGCTTACCCACACTGGGACAAATCGATCACTGCCACTGGTCCCTCCTGGGCGAATTTTTGACCGATGTGTAATTTTTCTAAATATAAACAAACAATTCCTGTCGCCCTCACTCACCAGTTAGTCTCACTTTTTAACTAAGAAGAAAAACCCGACAAAAACGGGTACGAAAACCTAAAAACGCCCTACAGAATTGCATTTAAAAAATGCCGGCTCAGTGGATCACTTTCTGACCAATTGCATCCAACTTGCTCCTTCTTTTTGATTCGCATTTCCCAGAGCATTGTTTCACTGGAAGAGACTGGAATAACTTTAGTTGACATCACGTTCAACGAATCAGTACATTTTCATAAAGATTTAATAACTGAGCTCTTTGTTTGAATAACTAAACAAGGAGTTTGCAAGTCAAAAACCTAGGTAATCCACCAACCAATCGACCAATGACTTCGGTATCAGGCTTTAGTTTTACACAAGGTATTGGGCGTCTGCGACGTGAGACTTTCTGAGGGCCGTTGGGTGAACTACGGCGATTCTGATAGATTTTCGAGGAAACGGTGTTGCTGGAACGCCAAGTATACCGTGAAGAAGACAATATTAGCAGAGGCGGGTGCCATCTTCTGCGCAAACCATCGAAAGAACTCTGGACGCTCGACTGGCCATGACCTGTGCCCATCGAAATGAGTAAGAATGACTTGTTTTGCTAAACTGGAATGCGAAACTAAGTGCTAGTGGAAAACTTCAAACGGCCAGGTACCGGTTCACTGTTCCCCAATGGTCTCACTGCAATTTTCAAGATTTGCGGCGGTGATCAAACGGTCAACGTCATAGCATTTCAACCTGAAGTTGACAGGCTCGGTTTATCTCATCACCAGCCACCTTCCTCACTTGGCAACCCTGTGCTGGCCCCAACTCCCTTTCTAAAAATGGCGTTCATTGTGGTTTCGGTAATAAAGAAAGTAGGAGATTAGAGCAAAAGAAGTATGCAACTAATGCCTACGCAATCGTGGGATAAAGACTGCTGACTTGTAAGTAGTCACGGCACCGTATTTTGTTGTAGTTTACAATTTTTCGTGAGGCTACGATTGAGTTTCAGTTCACAGATCGTCTGCTTATGGGCTTACACTTCCCATCATAATGTCACAAGCTCATGACTACTGTCCGCTTACAGTCATCGAATTCATCGAGAAACACAAAGTTCTTGGGAAAGGTGAACCGGAATGAACTTAGCCCATAAATAACCAGGACAAAAATTCACATCTCACGTGTGGAAAAGCTGATAACCGAGCATCACAGACCAGGGATCCTACTAAAATCTCATCCTCTCTTCGGCAGTTTGTGAGGTGAGTATCGTTATGGACTGTATACGTGAACTGTCCCCTCATCTGATGAAAGAGTTTCCGTCGCATCACACGTAATCGTCTGGACGGGCAGGAGATCGAGAGAAATCAAATGCAAACTTGAGCAAACCACGATGTGGTTGAATCGAATCCTGTTTCTTGTTGTAGCCGATCGATCCATGTACTGGAATTATACAGACAGGCATTACTTGCCGATCAAGCACCCCCGAATAGAGGGGGGTAGACACACAGTATGTTGGTCGTGTAACACGTCCTGTGAGTTTGTCTGTCTGATGAACTGTGTCCAGTGTGAATACATTCCCATTCCGAGTTTATTTGAATGTGGACTATGTCGGTTGTGAGCAGTTTATTAACCGCTCCATAATTGGTTCGAAGCAACCTGTCATCATAAATGTTACAATGTCATGTTAATTTGCCTGTTTGAGATCCCTAAAAGCAACGTACTAAATGGCACAGTCACGATATTAAATAAATAGGAAAGCCTCTAACATTAAATTCAACATTTATTGTTACTAACACCTGCAAATTCGTGGGATTCAATGGCATGAAAGCATCGGCATTCAGTAATGGAATAGATTAAATGGAGTCATCAAGGAAACGAATAAATTGAGATGGGGACAAACTGAGGGTTGCTTTCAGTTCATCTTTATTGGATAATCTGTCTCTGCATAATTATTCGTCCTTCAACCGCCCAGCTGATGTTTAACACACCGTTCCATTGAACACCAAAATATTTTCTTTATCAGGCGCCAGCGAGGTCTGCATTTAGACCCCGTTAAATCTGAATTGGGCGCTTTGATCGAGGCAGTGATTTCGTCGGAATTCTACTGTATATAACGCTAGGACGATAAAAAGCAAAACGCAATAGGACAGAAAAAACGTCTGAGAAACTAACCGCCATTCGGATTAATGAGTGTCATTATGATATTCCATATAGTGGAAAACTTAAGCGCTGGAATCACGAAATATTTCACAACCTACGAAATGGCAAACTGCAGTAATTTGGCTCGGACTAAAATGAATCGTCAAATTTCGACAATAGCACACCTCCAAAATGTTGTAGATGACTTAAATTTCATTTTTGTTAGCATAGGCAATGTGAACTTCAAGTGGACCCTCCTGCGGTATTTAAATTCATCTTCGGTTCTTTACTTATTATATTCTGAAAAGGTGATGAATGCGTCCTCTTGATTGAAAAGCAGATGACTGTGGATTGGAAAGACCAAACGCTATAAAAATCGAGACCATGGTGCATGCTCATATATTCAACCTTATTTCGGACCATCAGCAATGCATTTTTATCATGCAGGGAATGGAACTTGAACTATACTAGACCAGCGAAGGATAGGTAGCTCTAAGGCGCAATGTGAAATTTGACACTCAGTCCGGTTAAGCTAGACATCATGAGGTTCGCTTGAAATCCGTCCCAGTCGGGTTCATGTTTTGCTGTAAAGACACGATTGATTTGAACGGTTGATTACCTCTAGCAGATGCTCAGCTACACTGGGGTTTCCGGTGGCTACTTCGGTGTTTGTTGTCTGACTGCGCATTTATGATAAAAGCATTTCTGTTTATTTGGTTCATTCGATTAACATGATCTGAGAGGTTAGATGCTTCTACTGGGTTCTTGGAAGCAAATAAATTGGCAAATGCGGTAAGAATTGGTGCAAGATATCTGAGCTATTGTTTCGACACTCGAGAAGACTTCAAAACGTGCTGTGCATAGTCAGTTAGAAGGTTATAAGCAGATATAAACACTAAGGAACAGTAATGTTTTCCATTCCCTCAGAGGATGATGAGCACTTGGAGTGAACAGACCTTTGGAACAGATTTACTGCGATATTCCTCGAAAAATCCGTTAATTTTTCCCATAACATTTTCGATAATCCGAATGTGGCACCACCGCCAACCTGAGTATATCTCAGATACGATGCATCGCATTCTGTTCAATCACTAGTTCCCACGGTAAGTCCTCAGAAGCTTCAAAAAGACTTCATCCTTTCAGTTGTATTCTCCATCTTTCACTTGTGAACACACGCTTTCTGTCTCCCTCGAACAAGAGCAGCGCAGTATTTTCGTGTAATAAATTGGAATATAGTTTTCCCTTTCTTCCCTTATCAACCGGACACACACACTCTGAAGACGAATCCTGAATGTGTTTAGAAATATTCGGCTCCTGAATCAGTTCTGTGCCAGGCATGTGATTTGGGAAAGTGATATTTGTTCCTTTGGTTTTTACGCATCCATTGCCTGGAACGTATATCGCAGGTGTTTGGCAACGCTTCTGTGTGTGCGGGAGACAATTATATCACCCGGGACAGATTTATGTTCACGTTGTTTCAACCAGAACTTGCCGAAACAGTTCAACATACACTTGCAATCCTCAAGCGACCAACGCGCCCAACTTTATTGTAGGCTGAACAATATGCATTTGCGCGGAGCCTGTTCGTGTGTGTGTGTGTGCGTGTGTGTCTGTTCTGAGTTTGTTTGTCTGTGTGTGCGTATTTATCTGTATGCATACCCAGATTTTTCATCGCCTGTGTCCAGCACGCAGAAGAAAGTCGAACTCAAAGCCACCTATTTAAGTGACGGGATATAATCAAGGCCTTCGCTGGTGCCCATGCTGATCTGAGTGTGGAGTAGAATAAGATAAAATTCACAACTTAATTGGAGGAGAAGCAAATGATCAAGTTCCTTTGCGGGCTGTAAATAAACGGAGCTTCCACGAATCTAATTACACCCATTGATTTACTGTGAGTGTTAACTGCAGCTGATGCAACAATGAATGCAGTGCTGTTAAATCTTGGCATCGGTAATTATGAACAATACAAGTTTCAGTACGAACGCCAGCCACTCGACACTTTGGAAGATTTCATATTGATCTTTCGATCTCATTAAACTTCGTCATTTTACCCTTTGAGAAACAACATGTGAGAGTAATTTGATGGCCAAAAGCAGCCTGTGAAGCAGTGCTAGTACAACAATAAAGTTTTACTTGAGCATTTCATGGTCGATATCCACAGCCCGGAAAACGTTACTGTCTAGACCACCGTTGTTCGACGGGCACCAGATTAGCTGCTTCATCCCGTCTTTCAACTCGGTTCGTAACTAGCTTCGTTCAACCCTAAAATTAGACTTTTTCTTATGATGTTCATATTTCGATTTTAAAAAATTATACGTGCAACTCCTCTTTACTGTTACTCTTAATTTCATGAATAACCGTGATTTATTTGAGTAATCATCAGCAGTTTTTGAAGAGACAGTAGTTTGGAAGTTGGAATTTCATTTGTGGATAAAAAATTAGATCCTATCCATTTTCGTATGTCACCCGGATAAAAAACAATTCTTTTGAAACTTAATATCATATTGTTACCTTATATTGACCTCCACAATAACTTAATTTCTCGTTGGGCTGTCTCAGTTCATTAGTCTATATACGCGTTTACACAGTAGATCAGTTGACGACGAAGTTCGACATCCCAATATCCCCAAGTGGAATTCGTTTCAGGGACTAGTGTTTTGTGAATGACTGTTGACCCTGCCGTTCACCGTTCTGGAAGGTTTGTTCGTTTGCATATTGATCGGTGCTAGTAGTTCATCATTGATTGTGGATGCGAATGGAGTTGTTTATGAGGAAAATGATAGCGAAACTTGATTTCTCGATCTATTCCCCTGTATGTTGAAAGACGAATTACGAGACTATTCCTGAATGTGGTGTGGCGGCTTGCGGGCTTCCACTACTCAGCGAGCTATGCAGGGGAGCATATCTCAAGTTGAAGATCTAAGCATTTATAGAAAGTTAATGGGTAGAGGTCTGACGAGGCAATCTCGTGGTTCTCCATGTTTGACTTAATTTGAGCTGACAACTCAATCAGAAAATTAAGGGGTAGGATAATTGACCAAGTAGATGGACATCCACTAAGCCACTTCCCGACGTTTTGCGGACAGGTTCTCACTCGAACCAAAGGCTTTGGTTGAGAACCGTAATAGTTCTCTTGTTTATTGGTTGAAATCCCTAGCATTCTTCGCCTGAAAAAAATGAATAGCACAAATACAGTAAATTCCACATTGCATCGGACGTTGTGCAGACTAATCCGGACTGCACCATCCATTGCTCCACGGAGGGTGGGTTGCGATAAGCATACGCCTACCCCGAGTTCCTATGCTGGGTTAACGCCCCACTGCCTTCTGAGTAAACCTTTTGAGCCAAAGGCTTTCCCCGGAATTACCAAAGAAAAACGCGTTCTGAG